>JAXQQM020060735.1:0-46849 GCA_034641835.2 Pinus albicaulis | reverse complement strand
CAAATATAGGTGTTCATTATTCAAATGTCAAGAGACACCATATTGGTATGTTTTGAGTAGAGAAAGTGTGTTGGAAGCAGCGCCCTTCTTCATCAAAAGACCATGGCAAAGTCTGAATAAATCCAAATAAATTGTTGGCACCTACAGTTGGAGAAAAAACTGATGAAACACCTGGAAGCAGAGATTTTCAAACAAAGTTAAAAAGATAAGCCATCTCCTTTCAAATGACAAAGACAAGTATGCCATTCAAGAATCAGAAGTATAAAAGATATTGAGGTGACAGTTCAATTTCTTCTTCAGCAAAGGGCACTGCAAATAAATATACAGGTTCATAAGATGCAAGAAAGACCTTAGCACATTTTTTAGGTCCTAGAACTCATTAAGGGAAAAGTATGCATGCTACTGTCACAAAGGTAGGAATTTTCCCTTTGAAACAAGCCAAAACACTCTGTTGTCACATTTTGGATAAGAGAATGGCTTTTAGGCAGCTACAGGCACAAGATGGTTTTGAGCCCCTAAGGCAAGCAGATTAAATACCTTTCAAAAGTAAAGGCACAGTGAGCAAAGGGTAGCCTTTTGAATATATTATGAAGTGAAGAGGTATCATATCAGCACACTTTGAGCAGATGAAAGAATGTAAAAAGAAAGCGTTGTCTAGAAAAGGGATGATCAAACATGGGTGGGTACAACTGCATTTTACACCTATAGTCAAAATTCATTTCCCAATAGTCATCATTAACTCCAAAGTGAAATGTAAGTTTATGTTGCAAACAGATGGTCTGTTACCCTTGTGCACATATCCAAAACAAAAATATCAGTTGTGTGTTCAAAAATGGGGTTTCAAACTTCGGTTTAAAAACAAAGGCTTTTCAAAAGAAACTTTGAATGAACCCTTTCAAATCAAGCATAAAGGGACCATCGGCTGTTGTGCATTTCAAAGGAGTAAAGACCGTTGCAGATTCATCATGTAAACACCCCAGCTCGAGCAAAACATGCTATTGAATTTCACAAGGCCGAAAGATGATTTTCAAATCAGTTTGCAGAGGTTTGAACAAGTTTTAGGAGTGTTTGCACCGTGCGGCACTCCTGTACATGCGCGTGGCGTTCCTGGGCACGTTTTTTGCACAGCATTACAAGGGCGCGCAGCGCTCCTGTGCGAGCACGCGGCACTCCTGTAACCGTGGGTTACACAGGCCCGACAACGACCCGACAAGCCACCCGGCTGTGTTTTTTCACGGCGCTCTTCTCATCTAGAGTGTCGCGCACCTGATGACCGCTCGAGACGCCTCCAAACGCCTCCTAAAGCTGATCAAACCCCTCAAGAGGCATCATCATTGACTTCTAAGGTATTTATGAGTTTTCATGACCGGTGCAAAACTGATGAGACAGAGTAAAGGGTTAAAATCACAGTTTTAACTATAGGTGTGAATTTTGTGAAAAGAGGACAAGTTTGCTATAGTTGGTAAAACATCAAAGATCTGTGAGTTGTATAGATATAGAGAGGCTCTTTCAACCGCTCTCAAATGATAATAAGGGATGAAAAAATCTGTTCTAAAGAGGCAGGCTTAGAGTTAGAAGAGTGTAACATCACTCCTACTTCTAACCATTATCATCATACATATATTACTTAACCTATATTCAAAACCTGCCTCGGTGTGATGAAAAGTAAGATCATGGTTGCCCTTTGACCATGAGCCCACCAAAACTGATGAAAGCAGAGTAAATCAGTTGGAGGTTTTTCTGTCAAATTGGTGCAAAGATTGTAGAATTTAAATAGGGCAGGGTTTGGTTGAAAAGGAATCTTATATGGTCGAATGCTTCAGGTTTCTATTTTACAAATCAGAGGCCAAATAAACTCTGTCCCTTATTGAACAATGAACCTTGAATTGTGTATTATTACTGGTTGAAATTGACTAGGTTTTTATATCATTATATGTTTGGTGAGCTGTATATGGGGGTTAATGTTTTGATCGAAGAGGAGCTTCTCGACATTGGACTACTACAAGTTTTGTACCATAGCATAAAAAACTTTCCAAACTCTGTCATCATATCCATTAACAAGTGCTTTTGCTGTGGGGATATCCTTTGTTTAAAAACTGTGATGTAGTGTTCAAGTTTATTTGTTAAGTTGGTATTCAGAGGGTGGACAGGAGATTTTCTAGAAAGACAGGGGTTCTATATTGAAAAGGGAGCCTTGATTGTTTGAAAGATCAAACTCCTACAGCCTCTTTTTGAAACTTTTGAAGCATTTTAAAAGATCTGTCACATTTATTGACTGGGTTTCTGCACTAAAGGTGACTGTATATCTGGTGTGAGCTTTGTTGGTTGATTCGCATATTAGACAAGGGTAGGATTGTGAAGTTGAGAAGTTTTCCATTGGTCAAAGATACAAAATAGGTTGTTGAGCTCCAAACATCACAGAGCAAGGTGACCTTGTCACTATACACAGCAAATTCAATTGACAGCCTATCTTCATCTCACTGTGTTTTTCGTTCTTTACTGGCTGAAATACATATCAAAGGTTGAGAAAGCTACATTTTAAAGGAGCAAAGGTTTTGTATTGAGAGGGATATTGTGCACAAACATCCAAAGACATTGTTTCCTTATCAAAACAGTGGGTTGACAGAGTTTAGCTTAAAGAAGGCATTTTAAAGACAGTGAGGCAGTTTGGTGCTTCAAGAACATATTTAGCCCAAAATGCCGCCCAGGCAAGACAACAGAAGCGGTTTACACAAGAGATATGAGCCAATTTCTACTGAGGAGGTCAATGCACATCCATCCATCCTCTTCAATTTTCATGAGGTAGGTTGTTTGGATTTCTTCCAGAGAGTACAGGAGGTCAAAAGTTTCTCGCCCTTGACACACCTATGCGCCTTGAGGTTCCAAAGCAAACATTTTCAGGTAGCAAGCCTTGATTTCAAGTTTTCCCCGAGATCAGTATCTAAAGCAACCAAAATCCCATATCTTGGCGAGATATGGTTCAAGCAGGCCTATCTAGACTTGGATGACTACAAGCCTTTCATCAAGCCCGAGCACAGAGATACATGCACTGCTATTTTTCCTTTCTCTCATCTTCTTGCCAGCTATGCTTCTCTAATGAAGATCATAATGAATTATTTTACTTGTGAAGGGAGATTTACCCGAGTTTATGCCTACCATGTCCGACTATTGATGCATTTCACTAGAACTAGGCAGCTCAATCTCCCTTACTTTTTGTGCAAGAGCATCGAGAAAATGGCATCCTTAGTCTAGAAGAAGCCTCCATCTCAGCAAATAGCTTCTCTCTTCCATCATTCTTTGATCAAAATCATCATTCTTCATCAGCTGGAGAAGAAAGGGGTTTCTTGGGATGTTTTTATCAGTCACCCGGATTTCTCCACTGTTCCTCCGGTCCATATATCTCCCACCCCGCCTATTCATCGCCCTTTACCTTTATCCAGCAGGCCTACTCCTAGAAGGCTCAGGATCACCACAGGACAGTCAGGACAACAAGAAGAGGAGAAGCATGAACAGGTAGAAAAAGAGGAGGACATGCATGAACAGGTAGAAAAAGATGAAGGACAGCAGCTTGATAGTGATGGAGGTGAGCAGCAGCTTGAGCCACTAAGTGAGCATGGAGTTGAGGCACAGCAGCAGCTTGATTTTGATGGTCAAGGGCAGCAGGTTGAACCAAAAATTGAACAAGGGATTGAGGTAGAACAACAGCTTGATTTTGATGAACAGGGACAGCAGTTTGAGCAGCATGGTGAAGGTGAGCAGCAACAGCCTCCTTATAACATACAACAGTCTTCTCATGATACATTACAGCGTCCTCAAGTTGCACAACAGCTTCAAGAGGAAAGTTTTTTTTCGGAAGGTGATAAACAAAGTGACAAGGGCAAAGCCATCATGCTTTCCTCTCCCAAGAAGACTAAGCCCAAGACAGCAAAGAAGCAAATGCTCAAGGTGGTTACTCCAAAAGTAACAGGAGCTATCCGGAGTAAAAGAAGATCACCCAAGAAACCTCTCACTAGCATGCCAAGAAGGAAGAGTGCAAGATTAGCCTTCAAGGGCAAAGGGAAAGGCAAGATAGGAGAAAGTCAAGAACATGGAGGTGCATTGGCTGTCATTCCAATCCAAAGTGATGACAGCGATAATGAAGCCCGCATTCTTGAAAACCTTCTAATCCATCGAGAGGGTCAAATTGAAGCATTGGAGAATGACCTTCATTGGGCAAAGACCTTCAATCATTTCTTGGAGATCCAAAATAAACAAATGAGTGTCCATATGGCTGTCCATGAGGCACGAGCAATCAAATACAAGAATGAGGCTGCTAAAGCACAAGTAAGGATAGAGGAGCTCATCGGTGATTTTGATGAAGATGAAGAAGAAGACCAGCCTAGGCGGAAGAGGCCTAGAACCATAGGGCTTAAAAGAGCCCTGGAAAAGAAAAAAGAAGATGAACAAGCCCATCTTCAATCCTTTCCCCTCACTGCACTACTTGAGCAAGAAATTGAAAGCAATAAGGAGGCATGGCTAGAAAGAGCCAATAAACATTTGGAGATGAAGCTTGAGAAGGAAAACAGAGACTTGGAGCTGCAAAGGAAGATGACACAACACTATCAAAAGCTAAATCAGTTTTCCCAACGCAAGTTAAAGGCCACTCAAGAGAAACTGAAGGAAGCAAAGGGGAAGCGCCCGGCACGGAAAGAGAGGAAAGGCACATCAACACTTGACATTTTGGCTTCAGTTTCGGAGCATGTTTCCAAGGACCCTTGAGGGTCATGCATACCAATTTTGGGCCCATTTTGACATACTTTGGTTTTTTGGCATTTTTGAGTTTTTGGTCAAAACTCATGAAATTCGCCTTTTCATTTTGGGGATTCATCAAAGGAGGAGAATGGTATCATTGGATGCCATATTTTCATGAGCACGCCCTCAGTGATTTTTAGGAGATTTGGATATCATTTTCCCCCTCAAAATGGCATAAAATTCTCTCTTTTTGCACACTCTACCCGGTCTATCAGCAGACTGTAATTTTCTGGCTTTCTACACACAGGTGAAGATTTGGAGCACTTCTGGGAATTAGATTGGGGAAATTTCAGTTGCGCCGGAAATTAGACGCTCAGAGCTTTCGAACGAGCTATCATGAGCCTCGGTTTGACACCGGGAAGGCTGCCAAATGTTTCCGGCAAGTCAGGGGACCTTTTGCTGATGAAAATTTGAAATATTTTTGTAATTTTGAACCTCTAAAAATTGCTTTTTCCAAATGTGCGTTTAGCTATTTTTGCACATGAAAAATTATGCAAAGTCAATTAAATTCCCTTTTTTAGCATTTTTTAGATATTTTATGAGATATTTTGTGCCTTGGGCTTTGCAAAGCCTCAAGGACAAGTTTAGATATTTTGATTAGGCCAATGATGATGCAAGTTGAACCATGAGGTTTTCCTCACTTGAGCCTATATATTCCAAAGGCTCTCATTGTAAAATAGGCTGAACTTGAGAAGAGAAGCAATATATTGGTCATATGAGCTTTGAAGGAAATACTTGTGTTATGATTTTGGATTGACTCTTGGATGTTCTTGGATGAATGAAGAAGGATTGTTGATGGATTCCATGACTTGGTAGAATGGTATAGTGTCTCTTTCTATGTTATTATCTTCTAGTTTTCATTCATGAATACATGTTTCTTGCTTGCTATAGATCAGTAGAGAACAAATTTGAGACATGCCTATGGAGGCACCTCAAATTTCCTGTTTCTTCATAGCCTCTTTGTTTTCTTCTTCCTAAGTAACATTAAAGAATTCTTGACTGCTCTTTAAATATTTAGGATATTGTTGCTTGTTTCATTCATGGTTTTATACATGCTAAGAAGGACTTACGATATGCCCTGCTTACCTATGGCTAGCTATAGTTCCATCCATGAAACTTCTCTTTGATTGATTAGATTATCATTTTGTTTGAACCAAGGAGGCCTAGTTTCGATCTAGCCCTTTGCCTAAAACTATGCAAATCTTGTTGCTCAAAGTGCCCAATAACTTGAAGTACTGTGTTTAGGCGTTTCGGCATAGTGTTTTGAGTTGTTTGTCTTCCTTAAGTGTTTTCCCCAAAGTCTGATAGCCATTTTCCAAAGTTAGAGGGTCTTATACTTCTATGTATGGCTTGAATGTTTATTTCTATGTATTGATTAGCTTGTAGTTACACTTTGCATGATTAATGGTTTTCCCTACCATGTTTATGTTATCTATTGAACTAGTTATGCTTGAAACTCTTTGTTGTTCACAAACTTGATGTCCATTTACTCCATTTTTCCCTAAGATCCTTTCTACCTTGAATCAAATCGGCCCTTCAACAGCCTTGTATCGTCACCTAATAGCTTTCTTGACCTTTTGACCCCATAGCCCAGTTAATCTAACATCTTGTTATCTATTTTATATCTTTGATCAGTTTCATCCCTCACAACTTAAAAAACAAAAAATCAAAAGCTTACTTCATAACTAGCCTAAAATCAGAATATAATAAACAAACACACAGATATCCCTTACGCATATAGAGAGAGCCCTCTCTGAGTCCAGGAAGGCTAGGTCCTTGGGCTCCAAAGCTTGGTTTGATGTTACACTACCATTTGGCTTGCCAATCAGCCAAATCACATGACCCTAACATAATGGCGATCACGGTGGGACCCTGAGTGTTAAACAACTTAGTTTCCCTAGACCTTAAGAAACCTTTAAGAATACTATCTGATTGACTTATCCCTCTGCTCACTGAAATAGTGGCACTCACAGTAGGACCTTCCGAGTTAGTGACAATCTAAGTACACCTTAGTAACTCCTGAAGTCTCAATCAAGCTTAGAAAACTTAAGAGTTGTTTGAAGAGTAGAAGCTAGCCCTTTCACCATCTTAGCAAAATGATGACTTAGCTATAGGACACTTTTCAAAATCTTAGGCATATAAAATATCAAAAAACCCCAAAACACTCCCTTAGATTATTTTTTGTCAGTACTGGTGGTGGACCATACACATATACCTCGAAACAACCAAGTTCCACCTAGCGACTCCACTAGCCTCCAGTAGGGCTTACTATTCTACTGAACTCTAGGTTACTATCCAATCAACTTATCCCATCAACATAGCGAGAGATGGTACGACACTGAGTCCATGACAGTCTAGCAAACTCTTATAGAATCTTTGGTCCTTTAGATATCTAAACAGACCAGCATTCCACAGACTCACTTAGAGTAAACTCTTGTTGTTATCACCGCCCTAGCAAAGTGTTGAAACAAGTTTAGAATACTTTAAACCATAGGCTGCACATAAAACTTAGAAAATCCAAAACATTCCCAGATTAGTTACTGGTGGTGGACCATAGCTATCTTCACAAAACAACCAAGTTCCACCTGGCGACTCCACTAGTCCATCCCTTTTATTTTGACCATCCTTCACCTTAGTAGAACTTTAGAGAGACCACTCATCCAGAACATTCACCAATACCATTCTCTCTAAACTCTAGATCCAAAATCTGGCTTCACGAAGAATTAACACTAGATCCCCTCCAGACCCAAACCCCCCTATCATAGTAGATGACCCAGAGAAGATTCTGTGGCAAGCTTCCGAAACTGACCATCTAGCTACTGGTAGATCCATCCGTAAAACAAGATCAGTACCTAAACATCTCACTATCCTACCAGATTCACCTTTTGAATTAGAGTCATCAAAAACTCTTTTCAGAAGCAAGTCACATAGTAAGATAAACTTTGACGATCTTGAACCCCTAGACCCACCACAGAGTCCTAGTAGAGAAGCTTCACCTTCCACACCTCCCGACTTTCATCTTCTCCATCACTTTGGCTCCTACCATCCTAGATCTGCTCAAAACCAGATCACTAGTCCAAGTTCATCTGCCACACCTATCCAAACCACCACTGTTCAAACCACCTCAGCTCATCCCACTAGTCCTCATCTTGTACATCATCCATTAGCTCCCGTCATGGCAGCCTGGTACGCACCTTTGGTGTTGCCACTACCTTTAGCTCCTCTCCCAAATAAATATCAAGAAAAAATCCCACACTTTACTGGAGAATACACCACCACACCTCAACAACATATAAGTAATATTAGTGATGCTTTTCAATACCTAGAGGTACAAGACGAGACTGTCAGAATGAGAATATTCGCCCAAAGCCTGGGCAGAGAACCCAAAACATGGTTTAAAGGTTTAGCTCCAAACAGCATCCACAACATCCCAGAGCTCTTCCAAGCTTTCAGAAATAGGTGGGAAGTCTGAAAGAACCCTATTCAAATCCTGTCAGAATATAACAACCTAAAACGGGAAAATGGGGAAAGTGTCCAGGCTTACTGCACTAGGTTCAATAGTGTGTATAACTCCCTCCCACCTCATTTCAAACCCCCACTTGGTTTAGCCTTGGAAAAATTCCCTGAGGGTTTTGATCCGAAAATGACATATCATCTGAGAGACAAAGATCCCCCTACCTTAGAAGAAATGCAACAAGTAGCCATAAAAGCAGATGCCAACTTAGCAGAAAAAAGGGCTAGGACTAGATCAGAAAGAAAGGTCACATATAAAGATGAGGTCTCCACTTCATCTCCTTCCCTAGATCCTAGAATAGATGACTTAGTCAAAACCATGGCCAAAATGTGGGAAAGGATAAATGAAAGGGCCCCTGTTAGGGACAACCAGCCAAACCCTCCAAACAGAAAACGAAACCAAAATTTTAGGAGGGAGCAGCCTCAAAACAGACCAAGGGAAAATGACCAACAAATTAGGCCACCATTTAATGAAAATTATGTGGAAGAAGAAGATAAAGATACCGAACCCATTGATGAAAATAATTGGAATCTCATAGGTTCTGATAACGAGAGTGAGGTTTACCTCACAGCAGAAGAGCAAGAGTTATGCTCTCCAGGTCATGACGAAACCAACTATGAAGATCTCGAAGATCCTGTCATAGACTTTCAAAATGCCATTATAGAAGCTCACAGGCAGTATAACCTTAGAAGTAGAAAAAACCAAGACCGTTTCAAAAATGGTAGTCCTGAAATTACTAAAACCTCCGATACCATCCCTAAAAAGGCTATGGATAGCAACACAATCATGACCAAGGAAATTGACCAAAACAAAGATAAATCTATTCAAACAAGTCTTGGCTCAAATACTCCTAGTACCTCTACAAAAATCCCCGAGATGGCTGTGTCAAACCAAATCCCGAACCAAAGTCAGCAAATTAAGAGCATAGAAAAAGTCATGTCCGAGAAAGCTAAAACAAATATGTCCAGACCACAATTTCCTTTAAGTTTCGAAGGGGAAATTTCCAAAATAAAAATTACCATACCCCTTACTAAACTAATAAATATAGATAGGTATAGATCTCAAGTCTTCAAAGTTTTTGACATAGGAAGCGAGGCAGATACTTTGAATCTAACTGATGACAAACCTGAGCTCCTATTCGGCCCGAAGATAGAAGTTCAATACCAAGAGGGATCTGTTTCCCCTTTCTATGTGAGTCTGAACATACGGGACAAGATACTACATAATGCCATGTTAGATTCTAGTGCCTCCCATAACCTAATGCCTAGAGCGGTCATGGAAAACCTGGGACTAGAAGTAACTCAACCTTACAAAAACCTGTATTCCTTTGACTCAAGTCAGGTCAAATGTTTAGGTCTGATAAAAAATATAGATTTTTCTCTAACACAGCTACCAGCGAAAAACTTGGTCATGGACGTAGTAGTAGCCGAAATCCCTCCTAAGTATGGAATGCTAATATCAAGGGCATGGGCTGCCAAAATACAAGGTAGTCTCCAAATGGATATGTCATTCGCTACCATCCCCGTTTTTAACCAGACTAGGAGATTATACCGAGAAACTCACATGAAATACATGGTTAGTAACCGGGATAAGCCGAACAACACTCCCATTTATTCCATTCATTCCGATTTAGATTCTTTTATCTTATATAATGAAAGTGATGTGAACAAGCAGATAATAGAAAATGAAGAGGTTTTCAAACCATCGGAAACACACTTCCCATTACTGAAAATAGAAACCAATGATTAAAGCACCAAGAAACCTGAAAAACAACTTAGTATCTTGTATGAAAGGGAAGTTCTTTGGATTATAAGCTTTGATGGTTCTTGTGGCAAAACTGGTTCAGGGGCCGATATCTGGATACACAATACTAATGAAGGTCATTCTTTTAGATTAGAATTCCAGTGTACTAATAACATTGCAGAATATGAGGCCCTTCTCATTGGTCTGCACATACTTAAGGACTTAGGCGCCAAAAAATTATCAGCCCAGGGAGATTCAGAACTTGTAATCAGGCAAATCAAAGGTGAATATTCAGCAAAAATCCCCAGACTAAGGGAATACAGGAATGCAGCTTTAGATATCCTCAAAACCTTCGAGAAGTATGAACTCACCTTTATCCCTAGGATTCAAAATAGTCTGGAAAATGAGCTCGCCTTTGCTGCAAGCAATAGCCAAACACCATGTCTAAGTGAGCAATATGGCATTCAAGTTAAACATCGCCCTATTGTACCAGATAATATCAATCATTGGCAAATATTCAAAGATGATGATCAAATTGATGATTTCTTACAATCTAAGAATGAATTTGAAGAAACCAGAAAAAACTTAGGAAATGAAGAAAGGGAATACAGACACAATCAAGACTGAGAGCTAAATCTAGCTTTGACAGATCTAAATCTAATAAACCTTTCATCTGGAACTAATATAGGAGAGGATGTTGACCCAAGAGAACTCGAAGTCTTACATTGTGAAAATGACACCATACCCAAAGGGCTTGCACCTCTAGAGGAATTCTTTGATTTTAAAGATGTGGCCAAAAAGCTGAAAATGGAATCCACTGAGGTCGACATAGAAGAATATAACATAGGAAGCTCGGAGGAACCTAGAAAGGTCAAACTGTCCAAAACCCTCCCACCTCATATAAAACATAAATACATTGAGTTGTTTAAAGAATTTAAAGATGTGTTTGCATGGGGATACCAAGATTTGAAATCATATGACACAAGCATCATCCAACATAAAATTCCCCTCAAAGAAAACCAAAAGCCTTTCAAACAGAAGTTAAGAAGGATAAACCCAGTATTACTATCGTTGGTTGAAAAGGAAATCAAAAAGATGTATGATGCCGGGATAATAGTGTCTCTCCGATATTCTGAGTGGGTCTCAAATCTAGTATCAGTTAGGAAAAAGACTGGTGAAATCAGACTCTGTATAGATTTCCGAAACCTAAATAGGGCATGTCTGAAAGACAACTATCCTCTGCCCAAAATGGACCACATACTTCAGAAGGTAGTAGGCGCTAAAAGAATCTCATTGCTTGATGGTTTTTCTGGTTATAACCAAGTGTTGGTTTACCCTACCGATCAACATAAAACAACTTTCACCACCCCTTGGGGCACTTTTATGTACGTTAAAATGCCTTTTGGATTGATGAATGTCGGCGCCACATTTCAAAGAGCCATGGACATAGCCTTCTCAGAAGACATAGGTGTTTTCATAGTCATATATCTTGACGATATAACGGTATATTCTAAATCAGATGAAGAACACCTAGTACACTTAAGAAAAGTTTTCAACAAATGTAGAAAATATGGTTTATCCCTAAACCCCAAGAAAACACTTTTCGGTCTAGAGGAAGGAAAACTCCTAGGTCACATTATTTCGGAAGAAGGAATTAAAATAGACCCACAGAGAATCGAAGGTATATTGCAAATAAGTCACCCCAGAAATATAAAGGAGTTGCAGTCCTTTATCGGAAAGATAAATTTCTTAAGGAGATTCATCCCAAACCTTGCCGAACTCCTGAAAAATATCACAAATATGTTGAAAAAAGAGGTCGGGGTTAAATGGACTATAGAAGCCAAAAAATCTTTTGAACTAATTAAAAGGGCCTTAACTAAGACACCAGTTTTGATAAGCCCTAACTTCACCAAAGATTTTTACATTTTTTCGTTCGCCTCAGAACACACAATAGCTGCGGTATTGTTACAGAAAAATGCAGCTGGGCAAGAACAACCCATTGCCTTTTTCAGCAAATCCCTGAGAGATGCTCCCTTGAAATACAACATCATGGAAAAACAGGCATTCGCATTAGTAAAAGCACTGAAAGATTTCCGAGTTTACATCTTGCATTCTCATGTCATAGCTTTTGTCCCTAATACTGTCGTCAAGGACATTCTGAACCAAGATCCCGATGGTAAAATGGGAAAATGGATCGCTATCATCCTAGAATATGACTTAGAAATCCGACCTACCAAACTAGTTAAAGGACAAGGACTTGCAAGGCTAATGGCTGAAACCAACCTCCAAGCTTTAGATATAAATTTTGTTGATGCCTTAGAAGAACAGGAAGAATGCACACTCCCCCATATTGATCAAATATTTTTGGATTCACCTTGGTATGCAGATATTCTTTATGTATTAACTTATCTGAATGCTCCTCCGACTTTATCAAAAAAAAAAAAAAAGATTTCTTAAACAAAAATATTTAAAGTTTTGCATTATAGATGGTTTTCTGTATTGGAAAAATCCCACTGGTATGCTGCTTAAATGTTTGCTTGAGTCTGATGCAGGGAAAATTATGCACGAAATGCATGAAGGGGAATGTGGGGGCCATCTCTACTGGAAAACCACAGTGAACAAAATCCTTAGAGCCGGTTATTATTGGCCTACCTTATTCCCTGACACTCACAAACTAGTTATGACATGCCATAAATGTCAAATTTTTGATGGCAAGAAAAAGCTTTTACCTTTGCCCTTACATCCCATTATAGTTGAAAGGACCCTTCCAGCAATGGGGTCTGGATTTTATCGGGGAAATTCACCCTTCCTCATCCGCTCAACATAAATGGATCCTCACAGCCACTGATTACTTTACCAAATGGATAGAAGCCATACCTTCCCGGAATGCCACCGATTCAGTCATCATCAAGTTCCTAGAAACCAATATCCTATCTAGATTTGGCTGTCCCAGAAAGATCATTACAGATAACGCCACTGCCTTCTCCTCCAAAAGAATGGTTGACTTCTGTCACAAGTATCACATTTCATTAGGACATTCCACAGCCTATTACCCTCAAGGTAATGGTTTAGCCAAGTCCTCTAACAAAATCCTAGTCAACATCATCAAAAAACTTCTTGAACAAAATAAAAAAGCATGGCATGGGAAACTAGTACACGCCTTATGGGCTGATAGATTAACCACCAAGAAATCCATAGGCATGTCTCCTTACCAACTAGTTTATGGCATAGATGCCATTTTCCCAACATCTTTAGGGGTTCCGGTAATGAAGCTGTTACAAGAAGTTCAAATAGAAGAAAATGACATGCAAAGGAGGGTAAATCAGACTATCCATTTACAACAAACTAGAGAAGAAGTTTACCAAAGGGCTCAGTTAGCACAAGACAAAATAAAACAGATTTTTGACAGAAGAACTAAGGAAAATGATTTTCAGATTGGAGATAAAGTGTTAAAATGGGATTCTAGAAGAGAAGACAAAGGTAAACATGGCAAGTTTGAAAATTTATGGAAAGGGCCTTACATCATCAGCTCAGTCAGTGGAAACAATGCCTTCTTCTTGCAAGAACCTGATGGGACTGAAATTTTTGGAGGTCCTGTAAATGGCAGGACATTAAAGCATTATTTTTGTCAAGAGCTCCAGTTCTAAGTTTGAACACTTCATTCATTGTATATACCACTGTTTGAAAAATAGATGAACAGAAAAGTAAAAAACAGTAAAAGATAGAAAAGAGGGCAGGTGAAAAATAGGAAAAAGGCCCCATGTTCCAAAAATAGTCCTTCGGAAAGCGCGCAAGTCTAAATTCCGCTACTAGTACTTAAATTTCTTGTTCAACTATCTAGCCTAATCATAGCTGAACATGTTTAAATTTAATTGCTGATAAGTCAGTGAGCGAAAAAGATGGTCAACATTGTGTAAGATTGACTTATCACAGAGAGTAGGTTAGGGAGAGATTCTGGTTCCACATGCCTAAAACAGAACCAAAGAGAGAAGCGAGGGATGAAAAACACATTGTACATCTTAGCCTCGTTTTTCTAGATTTCCTTTTTGCAAAATAATATTTGTGTGCAGTTTGTCCTGTCATGCCGCAAATACATGACAAATCAGACAGTTTAACCCTGATTTGTTCATTTTAAATTTCTTGTCTTAGATTAGAGAACAAAATCCTGTCAAACAGTTTAATCTTGACAGTTGATCTAGTTTAGGTAGAGTAATGAAGGAGTTCATCCGTTTAATCTGAACTCCTGACAGATATAAGGGTATAAATAGATAGGTTCATTTTACAAAAGAAAAATATGCATTGTCAAAAGGCTACTAGTTCAAATGCGCCAAACAGAAGAAAAAATGTTAGGAAAGATAGTGGGGTAGGTAGAAATATCATCGATGCTAATCATGCTGTCTCTTTCAGAAGTAGCATCAAAGAAAAGTGAAAATTTGTGCCAATGGGTAAGGCATTGGTCTTCATAAGCCACAGATCTGAAATTCTGGACACCTCCCGAAAGGAGCTGCCCTCCCCAAATGGAGCCACTGTTAGTCATCAGTATTTTTTACCTGTTAGTGATGACTAGTTCAAAAGCCCAGTTTTCCAACAGCTGATCTTAAAATTTGTCAAATTTTCCAGCTGGGAAAACACCCATAAAACTTTTTTCTCTCCTTACTTTTCAGTTCACCCATGACAAGTTGAAATCCCATTTTCAAATCCTACCTAACCTTAGCCATACTAAGTCTACCTGTCAACTCTAAAAGGACAATCCAAGTCTGTTCAAAAAACCTCCCCTAAGTTAGGAAGTGGCGCTTTAAGGCATTTTACCCTTGGCAACCATCAAAAGGCCAAAAAACCTCCATCTGCTATAGACCAATCATAACAGACCTCCCACTCTGCTAATGAAGTTAGTCACAGCTCTAAGTCGCACCACTTACACACCCCTAAGTCTTAGCAATGCATAGAACATAAATCTCAAGCTGATTTTAGGTGTTTTATACTGTTTATGGATTCTACAAGCATAGGAAACATGTCATCATCTCAGTAGAAAATAGTTGACTCCACATTAGAAGAACAGTTGCTTCTCAATGTGAACATGAGCCTGAGATACATCTGCAGGGCAAAGAGTTATTCATTAAACTCTTGCAGCTTCATTTAGCATGAAAACACAGTAGAAGAAAGACAACACTGTCAAACAGACTTGTAAATTATCATGGCCAAGAACCTCCTTCATCTATAAGCAAAGGGTTAAGGCGCCTCCTTCATCTACAAGTAGAGGGAAATGGCCAATGTTTACTTGAAGAATTGCAAACTGACTGTAAGACAGGTTTGTTTTTAATGAACAGTGAAACAGTGACTAAGGTTTTCTAAGGAAAAGTGGTGATCAAAAACAGGGCTAAGATCAGAAATGTTCAAATCAAGAGAAAGCAGAGTTTTTAGGTCTTATGTCCTAAGAAAGAAGATCAATTGAAGTTTCAGGCATCATCATCATGGCGCAACAAAAAGAGACTCCATTGATCAAAGCTATTGTAACAAAACATCTCTGCAGGGGTGCTAGTATGAATGGCTCAAATTAGTGCTGAGCAAGAAGTCAATTCAGTGAGAAGGACCTCTGTGTACCCTTATGTTTCTGTTGGGTTGCGGAATATAGCCTATGATCTCTAGATATACATAGAGAAAAATCAGGCAAGTAGTATACAACCCCCAGACATAAGCCATCTTGATATCATTTAAAGAGCCAGTGCAAGTCCCGGCATTGAAATCCACAATCCACCTCAAAGACAAGTACATTCTTCAGATGCAGCAGGGTTGGTGATTTCAGAGCTCCATTAGGAGGAAAATGGCTAATAAAAGCCTTGGTGTCTGTTAGTAATTCTAGCTGCCATTTCACACCTCATATATTTGTCTCCTCAACACAAAGATATAAAAAGGTTATGATCTGAGTTTTTTAAAAAAAAACCTTGGACAGGCATGCAAAGCTAATCAGGCATGTCATTATTGAGAGAAATTCTATTTATAAACAGGTGCCTTTTCAAAACTGTTTATCACAGCTGACAAAGAAAATCTGAGCCTAGTTCTCCAAGAGATACTGCAGCTAGTATACAGATTCATAAAGTATAAAAGGACTTTGGCATACTCTCAGATTTTGAAGAGGTTTTCAAAACAGATATAGACCTGTTCATTATTAAGAGGCCAGAGATACCACATCAGTGCATTGTGAGTAAAAAGGAAATATTAGGAAAAGCGCCCTTTTTTAGACAGAGAAGGATAAACATAGGTGAGTGCAACTGCTGTTTTGCACCTATTATCAAAATCAGTTCCACAGTGGGCAATATCATATCCAAAGCATCAGAAGCAAATAATGCCAGTATAGGTTTCAAAAGGTGAAGCTATCTCCCTCATAATGTCAAAGAAAAACCTCACACAAACCAGTGACAGAAGGTGAGCCACAGTAGCTCATAGAAAAACTCTCCCCACAGCACAGATATCGGAAAAGGAGGTTTTCCTTCCTTAAAAGAGAAGAAGTCAAAGTTCTAAATGCTCAAAATGTTTGTTTCACTTCAAGAAGGGGTCAGTTTCATGAAATAAGTGCTCAGTGCCACTACGACACTTATTCAAACAAAAGGGTTTCCAGTTTTGATATAAAAGGGAGCTTTTTCCAAGTATCTTTTGAAGAAAACCTCACCAAACAAATATGAAAGAAGCTTTGGTCTTCTTCATTTTCAAAATAGGATAAGAACTGTTGCAAAACCTTTTTGAATCACTCCAAATACAAGATAAACTCCCCTTGTTGTTTCCCTGAACCGGAGAAGGAAGCTTTGAACAAAATGACAGAGTTTTGGAGGTTTTAAACTTGCGCGGCACTCCTGGAATGAGATTTACAAAGGGTTATAACGTGCGCGCAGCGCTCCTGTAGCGGCGCGCGGCACTCCTGTGCGCGTCGGTCCTGTCGGCTCGACAGTGACCTGACATCGCGGTGCTTTCATTAACAAACGTGCCGCGCATATATTTATGATCCAAAATGCCTCCAAATCGTTTCAAAGTAGCTCCAACATGCAAACAAAGGATTGAAATGATGTTTCAAGGGAATTTTTGTCTTGCCCGCCCTTTGAATCAAGTTACTAGACAGGTTTATGAAGCATCAAGGGTCATGGTACAAGTCAAGTGTGTTAAGTGCAATTTTTGAAGAGGGATGACAGTGATTAGAGGAAAATGTTGTTGGATGAACTCAAGGTTTATTTTTGTTGTTATGACTGTCACACTCCTAAACATTGATCATATGTGCAAGGCTTTGCCACTCCACAAAGTGATTTCTCCGTATTAAAAGACAAACCTGATGCATGCCTTCCATTTCTCCATAAAACAAGATATGCTATGAAGGTTTTCAAATCAGTGGAGAGTGGTTGGTTTATCTTTGTATAGAAACCAGTAAGCAGCAAAAGAAGAAACTGTTTGAGGAAAGATGTCATTTTGTTTTATAAATATAGGGCTGTTTGTAATCACACCAAAAACACAAGGAACTGGATGACCTCGTCCAAGCTCAGGAAAACATTCAGTTGTGTATATGCACTCTGGCTGACTGTGTTTATGATTGTTAAATCCACTGGTGGAAAAGCACACCAAAAAGGAGGGCAGTGCTTTGTTTGAAGAGGAGTTTATTGGCATTGGACTGTTACAGGTTTTGTTACCACAGCATAAAAAACTTTTCAAACTCTGTCACCATATCCATAAACCAGTGCTTTTTGCTGTGAGGATATCCTTTGTTTAAAACTGTGGTATAGTGCTGGATATGCTGACGAAGTGCCTTCAAAGAAAAGGGTCTTGAAATCAAAACTGTGTTTTCACCTTGCCTCTTCAAAGGACAAGGGTATCTTATATCTTCAAAGCATCAAAGGGCAGGGTACCATCGCCACACACACAGAAAAGATCATTGTTGGCTGTGTGTATTGATTGACTGTCTTTTTGTTCTTCAAAGTTTATTTGTTAAAGGTTGATATTCAGAGGCTGGAAAGGCAGTATTCTAGAGAGGCAAGGTTTTATGTTGAAAGGGAGCCTCTACTGTTTAAAAGACAAAACTCCTACAGGCCTTTTGTTAAAACCTCAAAAGCATTTCAAAGCTCTGCCACCTTTGTTCTATAAACAGTGAAATTGATTGTGTGTCTGCACTAAAGTTTACTGTGTATATTGTGTGGAATTGACTGGTTGAGTTGCATACCAACCGAGAGTAGTGTTTTTGAATCAAAGGCTTTTGTCTTTTCCTTCCTCTGCAAAGACAAGGGTGCCCTATTGCCTCGAACATCAAAGCTGGGTACCTTTACATAGGAAGGTCACCTTGACTGTATTTTTTCCTTTGACTGTGTATTCATTATGAATGTTGACTGATTGATATACAAAGGCTAGAAAGGCATCATTCTGAAGGAACAAAGGTCTTACACCAAAGAAGAGCATTTTCACACTATCTTTGAAATCACTTGTTGCTTAATAGCAAAGTTGACAGGCTAGGACAGAGTTTGGTTTAAAGAAGGCATTCCAAAGACTTGGAAGCAGTTTGGTTTTTCAAGAGCACATCTAGATCAAGATGCCCCTCTAGGCAAGACAACAGGAGCAGCATGACAGTGGTAAAGATGAGCAGCAGCAGGAAAAAGAGGAGAAGAGTGCTGAACAGAAGTAACTCAGTAGTGATAAACAGCAGTTTCAAGAAGCGCCCGGCACGGAAAGAGAAGAAAGACACATCAGCACTCGACATTTTGGCTTCAGCTTCAGAACAAATTGCTAAGGATCCTTGAGGGTCATGCACCCCAATTTTGAGCCCATTTTGACAATTTTTGGTTTTTTGGCATTTTTGAGTTTTTGGTCAAAAACTCATAAATTCGCCATTTCATTTTGAGGATTCGTCAAGGGAGGAGAATGGCATCATTGAATGCCATAATTTCATGAGCATGTCCTCAGCGATTTTTAGAGCATTTGGAGATCATTTTCCCCCTCAAAAAGGCGAAACAGGCTCGCATTTTGCACATTATGCCCGGTCTATCAGCAGACTGTAATTTTCTAGCTTTTTACACACAGGTGCAGATTTTGAGGACTTCCAGGCATCAGATTGAGGAAATTTCAGTTGCGCAAAAATTAGACACTCATAGCTTTCCAACGAGCTATCATGAGCCTCATTTCGACATCAGGAAGGCTGCCAAATGTTTCCGGCAAGTCAGTGGACCTTTTTCTGATGTAAAATTGAAATATTTTTGTAATTTTTGAACCTCTAAAATCTGCTTTTTCCAAATGTGCATTTAGCTATTTTTGCACTTGGAAAATGATGCAAAGTCAATTTAATTCCCTTTTTAAGCATTTTTTAGATATTTTATGGGATATTTTGTGCCTTGGGCTTTGCAAAGCCTCAAGGACAAGTTTAGATATTTATTTTGAACCAATGGCTAGCTAGTTGCCTTGGTTGGTTTTCCTCCTTCTTGGCCTATATATTCCAAGAGGATTCATTGTAATAGAAGACTGAACTTGAGAAGAGAAGCAATATATGGTCATATGAGCTTTGGAATAAAATACTTGTGTTATGCTTTTGGATTGCCTCTTGGATGTTCTTGGATGAATGATGAAGGATTGTTGATGGATTCCATGACTTGGTAGAATGGTATAGTGTCTCTTGCTTTGTTGTTATCTTCTAGTTTTCATTCATGAATACATGTTTCTTGCTTGCTATAGATCAGTAGAGAACAAATTTGAGATATGCCCATGGAGGCACCTCAAATTTCCTGAATCTTCATAGCCTTCATGTTTTCTTCTTCCTTAGTTGCATTAAAGAATTCTTAACTGCTCTTTAACAACTTGAGGATATTGTTGCTTGTTTCATTCATAGTTCTATACATACTAAGTATGACTTACGGTACGCCCTGCTTACCTATGGCTAGCTATAGTTCCATCCATGAAATTTCTCTTTGACTGATTAGATTATCATCTTGTTGAACCAAAGAGGCCTAGTTTCGATCTAGCCCTTTGCCTAAAACTATGCAAATCTCATTGTTCAAAGTGCCCAATAACTTGAAGTACTGTGTTTAGGCATTCCGGCATAGTAAGTTAAGTTGTTTGTCTTCCTTAAGTGTTTTCCCCAAAGTCTGATAGCCATTTCCCAAAGTTAGAGGGTCTTATACTTCTATGTATGGCTTGAATGTTTGTTTCTATGTATTGATTAGTTTATAGTTACATTTTGCATGATTAATGGTTTTCCCTACCATGTTTATGTTATCTATTGAACTAGTGATGCTTGAAACTCTTTGTTGTTCACAAAATTGATGTCCATTTACTCCATTTTGCCCAAAGATCCTTTCTACCTTGAATCAAATCGGCCCTTCAATAGCCTTGTATCGTCATCTAATAGCTTTCTTGACCTTTTGACCCCATAGCCCAGTTAATCTAACATCTTGTTATCTATTTTATATCTTTGATCAGTTTCATCCCTCACAACTTAAAAAACAAAAATAAAAAACTTACTTCATAACTAGCCTAAAATCAGAACACAATAAACAAACACACAGATATCCCTTACGCATATAGAGAGAGCCCTCTCTGAGTCCAGGAAGGCTAGGTCCTCGGGCTCCAAAGATTGGTTTGATGTTACACTTGCCATTTATTCGCCAACTGCCCAAATCACAGTATACCAATATATTCTGCTCTTCTGGGTAGCCACCCCCTCAAGTCTCGGTCCATGACTACTCTTATATTTAATTCCCTATCTCATTCTCAAAGAGTATCAAATGCCATATGATTACCCAATCCTCCATTCTGTCTTCAAGGTGAAGACCATAATGATGTGTCTATCCATTCTCTTCACATAGCCTTCACTAAGACTTACAATTGTTAGTCCTAGTCTAGTGCATGACGCATGTAATAGAGAATAACATACATCACTCCCTCCTAACACAGGAAGGACATACTTCAAGTTTTTTCCAAGAAAGAAACTTACCACCAGGATCCTCATCAACTAGGGTCCTGCAGCAGCAATCCAGCTACTTCATGAAGAGTTCCTCCCCTAGATGTCATGGTTTTCGATATTGAGGAATCTTCAACTTTTGGCTTCATAGGGCATAGATCATCCATCACTTTCAGTCACGAGTCATGTCCATTATCAGAAAATGATTCACTAGTCTTCCTCATATGGTCCATCATTATGCCATGTTGCTTTCCTTCGAATCATCCCCAAGGATCATACATCCTTTCTTATGATTAGAAACCCTACAAAAATTCATCCAGATAAACATATACATATAAACTTTTAGAACAAAAGTTGCCTTAGTGATGATCTTTCACCATGACATCTTCTTGTAGGCATCGACATCCTTCATATAGATTGACACATCCTAATGATATGTTTTTGCTAAGGGTATTCTTCTTTACCAGACTTCCATCAGAGTCTACATATCTTCCCAAGAGATCTCCTAGTCACATCTACTTGGCCTCCTGATGATAACTGCCTCTTGACATGGTTGCATTTGATGATCTCTTCCTTTCTGCACATTCTTCATTCCCAGGAACTTAAAACTTTTCAATTTTCTTGTTTATGTACAACCACCTCATAATCTATGAGGTCATATTATGTTGATTTCATCTATTAATGCATTGAGAGTTCCTTCTTCATAGATCATACTCCTAAATACGGAGGTATATTACTTGCAACCATATGAAATGACTTCACAGCATCCAATATCAGCGTATATGTCTGCATACCTCATATATATTTTCCTTGAGTCATTCTGTAGCAGTTTCTCTTAAATGAAGAGCTTCATTCCTTTGACCTGCTTCAACAATATGTCATCACATCCCAAAATTCTGTCTCCATGATGACCCTTGATCTGATGACTACTTTACTTTTAGTAGAGAGGTTTTCCAGAATATTTTTCACCGAGAGCTCCTTCCATGATTTTATCGAGATGCTTCTTAATTTACATTTCTATCATACAATTTTACAACTAATTAGAGATCACTTACAGACGAAGATGATCTCAATCATAATAGATATCTCTTGCTTCCTCCTTCTTAGATCTTTTAACACCAAGTTCTTCTCTTTCATAAGTGACATGGGCTTCTTCCTTTTTCCTCTTGTCCTTTCCACATTTAGGACAACCTCTTTTATAATTTCCAACCTCATCACATCCAAAGCATCGCACGTTTTCCATATTTCTTCTTTTATTCTGAGAGCCAAATTTTCCGAATCTTCCTTTCTTCTTTTATGAGGCTACAAAGGCATGATTCTCTTCACCTGTTCCTATATCATCTTTGGCCTTTAGTCTTGTTTCCTATATTTTACATAGAGACCATAAATAATGGAATGGAGTGGCTTCTTTCTTCCCATATAGAGTAGAAGTGAAGTTTCCCCATTCTTCTTGTAGAGCATTCAACACCACTATTGTCATCTCAGTGTCAGACATCACTTCTCCTAGTTCCTGCAGTTGATCTCTTATTTCAGAAATCCTCATAAAGTATGAAGCGATTCCTCTTGATAATTTCATTTTGTATAGTTCTTTTCTAAGAGAGATTGCTTCTCCAACAGTACTAACTAGAATAGCTCCACCAATTTCTCATATATTTTTTTTGCAGTCTTTAGTTTTGATACATAGGGAATGAGAGAGTCTTTGATGGATTCTATGAGAATCCTTTCGGCTCTAGTTTCTCCCTTCATGTACTTGGCATGGGCTGAAGTATATTATTTTGGAGGTTGAACAGTAGATCCTTCGATATATTCCATTATTCATCTTCTATTATATTCAAGTTTTTTCTCTTCTTCCATGCACTAAAGTTTGATGACCCAACCAGCTTGTTGCTTTCTTTACAATAAGGAATCTTGATAGATAGGGTCATGAATACTTACTTGAGTGGATTTTCTTGCAGCTTCCTTGATGATGATTGAGAATGAAGTCAAGGGTTTCCTTTCTTCAATGTTGTTGTATTTGAACCCTTGATTATAATGATTGTCTTCAGAAGTTGATATTTCCTTCAAACAATGTCTTGAGTGAAAATATTTGATGCCAAAGATTAATTTCATAAATGAGTTGATCTTTTTAATGAGGTGGGAGATCTTACATGAAGTAGTTGGATAGTCTTCCTTGCAAACTGATTTGTCTTTCCAACCAAAACTTTGATTTTTGCTTCTTTAAGTGTCTTTGTTGACAAGCAACCCTTATGTTCAACACCTTAGCTCTGATACCATGTTGATAATTTGTTAGGTTGATAATTTGATTAGGCTCTAGAGCCGAGACAAAACCTCTCCCTCTTGGAGGTAAACCCACACTTCTTATAGATCTTCAAATGATAAGAACCATGACCCAAACTTAGACCCTAAAACTAGATGTGCTTCCAAGACCTTGATCTTCACCTTGTATCCTGCAATCTTCCTTTCTGCACTTGTCTGCACTCAGATGCTGCCCTAGTTCATTGTTCTATCCACACTTCTTGACTCCCCTTGTATCTACAATTATTCTTGAGATTTGATTCACAAATATTTATGAGATTGACCAACACCTTTTACTATTCCTTAACAGTAATTATGCTTCCTAAATGTCCACACTATACTATTGATACAAGTCCGCACTATCTCCTGGCAACTGTCCACTGAATTTTCATACATATATATCTGCACTTATATACTATGGTAGGTCCGTAGATCTTACTGAAGGTTATCTGCACTAAGATGAGGTTTATCCGCAATTTTTTCTATAGTAGATCTTCTTATCTGTGCTTACAAACTGTCTACAAGCACCTCAGACTTGTCTGTATTCATTCCTGTAGTAGACCTTGTCTTATCCACAATTCTCCTAATTGTTGTTCCTCATCCGCATAATATACAGTCCTGCACTTCGCATTTAATCTCAGAACATTTCCAAAATTCTTTTTCAAATAGAAATCTACATGCTCCTATAAATAATTGTTTCTGTCTGTTAATAAGCCAACTTGTTCTGTGATTTTTTTTTAGGCCGACTTGAACAGGTAATATTCCAGCATTGATAAGGTGTTTATTTACTTCCTTTAAATCTTTTCTTTCATCAATGCATTGAGGGTTGTTTGTGAGCGTCTTCCTCAAGGCCTTCGAGCATAAATACCTAGACTAGATCCTTCATGTATGAGACACTTAATTCAACCTAATAGCCATCAAGAAGAAGTCTATCTACATAAAAATCTTGCTTATGAAAACCATGAAGCAAGTACTCCAAAAATACATTTTATTATCTTTGACATCTTCTTTATATAAATACATAATTACATAGTCAACATGAAGACTGACCTAGTTACACTTTTCAACAGGATTCCACTCTTGGGAGGCAATCCTTTTGGCTCCTAAAACATATCATCATATTGGTTAACAACCTCAACCAAATCAGATTTCAATATTGATTCAAAACCTTGAAAAGCTTCATTCTCAACATCATTCTTTTTTTTTACCATTAGAAAAACAAAATTCTTGCTAGAGTTAACGAGTGCCATCATTTGTTTGGCATTCACAAGTGAAATATTTAGTTTCTATTGATGTGCTCTAACAATGTACTCAATACCATATTTGAAAAAATGATGCTTATTTTCATGGCAATGAAAAATAGCTTTCCTATCATACAAATACGGGCTTCCCAAAACGATTCTAGAAATATCAAGTGGAACTACACCAAGTTCAACTTCATCAAGAAAGTTTGTTGTAATTGCAAATCTAAGTATGCATTTCCTCATCACTTATAAGTTTTCATTCTTGCATATCCAACATAAAGGATAAGGTCTTGGATGAGGAATGGTCTCTAAATTGAACTTCTTGACTAAGTCTTCAGAAATCAAATTTGCTTGTGAACCACTATCAAAGAGTGTATAAATTTTGGTATACTTTGAAATATCCTGAATATGGAAAAGCTCAACTCTTGTTTTCTCATCTTGAGTATCGTTAGGACAACTTGAAGAACTAGTGCTTGCTATGTCCTTACCTTTCAGTCCCATTGTTGTGATATTTTTTTCATCTCCCGAATCGGAGCCTAAGTCATGTTGTATAGTTGCAGCTGTATTTTTATTCCATTTTTTGTTAAACTTCTTTGGTTTCATCTCAGGATGAAGGTTCCAACAATGAGCTTCATCATGACCCTCTTTGGAATAATGTTTGCATGTTAATTTTTCTCCTTCATTCTTAATGGATGTAGTATTCTTTCCTTTCCCTTTAAAATTATTCTTACCCTTGTCTCCACTTGTGAATGCCTTCTTACTACCCTATTGTGAAATGTTTTTCCCTCTTTCTTCAAGATGTTTTTCTTGAACACAAACCTCATCTAAAATTTGTATGATTAAACATAAGGATAGTATGCCTCAAATAACTGTGTAAAACCCCAATATATTTCAACAAAGTGTCTTGTGATTGCAAGTCTACACCTAGTATCAAAGACCTTCTTCTAAACTCTTGGGTGTAACTTTGCACACTTTGACCCTTTAGTTGTCTAAAATTCTACCAATCCATAATAGCCTTTTGCATATAAGCTAATGGATAATTTTTCTTCTAAGTGCAGTTGTGAAATCTATCCAAGAGGTTGAGAACTTACCATGCTTTTTCATATCCTCTTGTGTTTTGGCTTCCCACCAAATAAAAGCAACACTTTCCAACCTTAATGAAGCCAGTTGAATCTTTGTTTCATCATATTTGATGTTCAAAATCCTGCAATAAACTTCAAGTTGATGAACCCAATTATCAAATATTTTAGCATTCACTTCACCATTATACATAGGCAATTCAGATTTTATATCAATTTTTAATAAGGGAGTTTTACCATGAACCCTTGGGGTATGTGGATTTGTTTGAGTAACAGTTGTTGTGGAAGAGGAAGATGATGAAGTTGAGGATGGATGTGAAGATGATGGTGGAGAAGAGGGTTGTTTGTCACCATTTCCTTTTGAAGGCTTGTCATCATCTCCTCCTTTTCCTCTAGAAGAACACTCTCCTTTTGAAGGCTTGGAACTTTCACCTTGCAATCTTGAATTTATCTCTTAATAGAGAACCCTTACCATTTCATTCATGTCAAAGAATTCTTTCCTGAAAGCCTTTTCATCTTTTGACATATTATCATCTCCTCCTTCATGTGACATGCTTAATGAAGCTTTAGATGTAATCTAAGGTGGAATTTGTGGTGGATATTGATATGAAAAGACTGTATTAGTTTTTTTGTCCTAAGTGTCTTTTTAGTTTATAAACATGTGCATACTAGTCTCATTAGTTTGCTTAAGTATTGAGTATTTTAACCATGAATTGTAGATGATTTTAGTGAATTAGAAGCATGAAATAAGCACAAATAACACTGAACAACAGTGTAAAATAGATAAATATGTCACCACACAACATTTACATAGCAGGCATGATGAAACAGTTCACCCCTCCTCGGCTACATCTGCTGGTCCATCTCCCAATGGCATGTCCATCTTTCATTATGCTCAAAAGTTTGCAAATACATGTAGTTAAGGCCTCTAATGGTTGTTTTCTCTAGACCAATAGCTCCAGAATGATCCAATTAGTCAAAAAATGACTCTTCATTCACTCTAAATGGGTGAAAATTGAGTCTCCTACTCATTTGCCCAGTTACACCTAGAAAATCTTCACTAAAAGTGGAGAACTCCACTTAACTAGAGTTAATTTATCCAACTCCACCCAAAATTAGGCGTGCTCCATAAATACCGCCAGACCTAACTGTTACATTTAGTGTTATGGTTAGGGGTGGCCACACACGCACCCCAAACCTCGGCCTGACCATAACAGTCAGTGGAACTATAGGCAGAAACCATGGTGGTTAGTCAGAACTCTAGGTTAAATGATATGGGTTAACGTTAACCGTCAGAGAATATAGTTGACCATTGCATGTGATAAGCATTGTGCAGAAATGGCGGAGACTGTCAGTTAGGCTAACTGTTGTTTTGTAACATTTTTGGTAACACCATGTGACAACATATGTGGGACTGCTGGTGGGTTGGGACCATCGACGGTCCCAAACCCCTAAATGCCAACACATTACAACATAAATACAAGCCACCTCCAATGATAGTTAAGAACCATCGTGCAAATTGGGCAGTTTTGTCATGTGTGTGCTCTACCAGAGGTCGCAGGGTCGAACCCTACGGACCTCTCCCCAAAATTTTACATAGTGGTTCAAGGGCCACGTGGTGGCCTCAGGGCTAGCCACGTGGCACCTTATGATTGGCCCACAAAGATAAATGTACAACCATTCAACCAATCAAATGGCGCCACTTTTCAACTTGCGGTTGGCTCTAAGGAAAGGAATATTCCTCAAAATATTCCTTTTGCTGACTGGGCATCCACCTTGCTGACTAGGCATCCCAGTCAAACTTGTCGTAAAATTTACCCGTTTGGCATTTCGATCATAACATAATATATCCCTCATAAGACATCAAATTTTTGAACCATTTTAGGCACTAGAATCAGGAAGACAACATCTACACAACCATATTGGTTTCAACCCAATCCTTTAACTTCGAATTTTGAGCAAAATTTATGAACTCCTGATCACTCCTCCCCATTGGGAAGCTTTTGGACCCCAAATGACTTAATTACATATTCAGTAGATAAGGGTACAAATCCCTCACCTTTCCAACCTCCATACATTTTTCCTTGCTTGGTTTAGTGCCTTTGAGCCCAACTTGAAGGTAGTCAACACTTCCCCTCTTGGATGCTCTTTTCCTTCTGTCAAGAATTGCATCTTCTTTGATCTCATCTAGAAATTCTGGCAAGAAATATTCAAGAGAAGGTAGTTGAACAACAATTCCTTGATCATCAATCAAAGGTGGCTCATAAAAACATAAGTTTTCAACATTAACAACTGAATGCATGCATATAAGAAGGCAAGTCAAGTTGAAATTCATTATTACCAACTTTCTTTATGATCTTGAATGGACCATAGCGAATGGGTTTGAGCTTTTTACCTTTCTCTTGCGTCCTTTCTTTGCTAATGTGCAACCATACCTCATATCCCTCTTGAAACTTGTGATCAACTCTATGTTTTTCATGCCTCTCTTTGTATTTGCTTTGACTTTCTCAAGTTGTTCTTGAACTTGTTGATGTATAATCTGAATTTGCTCAATGAAATTTCGAGCCTTGTCAATATCACTATGGCCATCAATTGCAACATCCTTTCCAAATATGAAGTCTAATGGAGATTTTGGCAAATACCCAAAGAATACTTCAAAAGGTGATGTTTGAGTTGAAGAGTACTTTGACCGGTTGTAAGCATGACGAATGTAATGCAGTTTCTCATCCCACAACTTGGGATTTTTGTTGCAATATCCTCTCAATATATGCACAACGATTATGTTCACCACCTTGATTTTTTCATCTGTTTGCGGATGAAAAGCAGTACTCTTTTTCAACTTTGTGTCCATCATACTCCATAGATTTGACCAAAAACTCCCAATGAATATGGAATCCCTGTCACTAATAATAGAAGTTGGAAATCCAAAATGAACCCAAACATGTTGAAAATAAAGTTCAGCAGTTTGTTCAGCAGTAATGGTTTTCTTACATGGCATAAGTATACACATTTTGTTGAATCTATCCACAACCACATAAACATAATCATAATGTATTCTTGACATAGGTAGACCTCCAAAAAATTCCATGGAAACACTCTCCCATGGCCTTGATGTTACCGATAGTGGCGTGTACAACCTAAGCTTCCTATCACTAGGCTTACTTGTTGCACACATAGAACAACCTCTTATAAAACACGACACACTATCTATCATGTGAGGCCAATAGCAATACCTCTGTAGATGTGCCATTGTTTTTCTTACCCCAAAGTTTCTAGCTATAAGAGATGAATGAGCTTCTCTCATGACACTTAGCCTCTCTCCTTGTGGTATACACAGCTTGCCCAAATGAAACAAAAAATTGTTATAAATGTGATAATATTTTTCTTCAACTTGATTCCCTTTACTCAAACTAGCATACACATCTTGAAAATCAATGTCATGTGCATATTTTTCTATGTAACTCTCATGTACAATAGAATCATTTTTTAGTAAAGTAGATGCACTAATGATTGGTCTTGAAATCATATCAGCAACTTTATTGAAAATACCTTTCTTGTACCTTATAACCAAGTGAAACTGTTGAAGAAATCCCGTCCACCTGAAATGTCTTGATTGCTGCAATTTTGTTTGCGACTGCAAGTACTGTAATGATTTGTGATCGGTATGCACAATAGTCTCTTTACCCATCAAGTAGTATTTCCACTTCTTGACACTTTGTACCAATTCATATAGTTATTTTTCATATGTAGTATAATTTTTCACAACACCATTAAATGTTTCATAATGAAAAATGACAGGCTTACCATGCTGCAAAAGTACTACGCCCATGGCATAATCACTAGCATCAGTTTGAATCTCAAATGGTTGTCTCAAATTTGGTAATGAAAGGACTGGAGTTGAACTGATATTTTATTTTAAAGCTTCGAAAGCTTGTTGTTGTTTACCTCCCCATTGGAAGCCTTTATTCACACTTGTCACTGCATGCATAGGAGCTACAATGGTAGAAAGGTTAGCAATAAATTGTATCCAATACTGCGCTGCACCTAAGAAATTTCTTACCTTGGTTACTGTTTTGGGTGTGGGCTAGTTCACAATTGCTTCCACTTCATAAGGATCAATTCTCAACTCTCCTCCTCCTACAATATGTCCCAAATAGACCAAAGCATTATTTCCAAATTCACACTTTGATATCTTAAGAAACAATTTCTCTTTCTTCAAAATATCAAGCACTTTATTCACATGTAAGACATGTTTTTCTCTTGTTTCGCTGAAAATAAATATGTCATCTAAGTACACAATCACAAATTCATCAAGGAATGCATGCAAAACACTATCCATAACATTCATGAAAGTTGACAGTGCATTACACAAACCAAATGGCATTACTAACCACTCAAAGAGTCCTTGTTTGGTTTGAATGCAGTTTTCCATATATCACTTTCTGCAATTCTTACTTGATGATATCCACTTCATAAATCTAACTTAGTGAAAAACTTTTCTTCTTTCATCTGATCAAGCAAATCATCTATCCTTCGGGGTGGGTAACGATTCTTTACCGTTATCTTGTTTAAAGCTTGGAAGTCTACACACATGCGCCAAGTCCCATATTTCTTTGGTATCAAGACTATGGGTGAACCTCATGGCAAGGTGCTTGGCCTTATTATTCCTTTGTCCAACATCTCTTTGATTTGCCTCTTTATTTCAGCATTATCTATTATCAACATGAGATACATACCGATGTTTGGAAGAGGAAAATCTTGCTACAACTGAATCTCATGTTGACTCTCTCTTTTTGGAGGCAATCTTGTTGGCTCCTGAAACATCTCATGATGTGCATCAACTACATCATATAAATATGATTTCAAATTAGGATCACATCCCTCAAATGATTCATGATTAACATCAGCTTTTTCTTAATCATAAGAAGAACAAAATTCTTACTTGAATTTACCAGCCTCTTTACTTGTCCAGCATTTACCATAGCAATGTTTTCCCTCTAGCGATGTTCTCTAACAATGTACTCCTTGCCATATTTGAATAAATGATACTTGTTCTCATGGCGATGGAATATATCTTTCCTGTCATACAAGTAAGGACTCCCCAACACAATACCTCTCATGTCAAGCGGAACCGCATATAATTCAAATGTGTCAACAAAATTTGCAGTGATTGCAAACCGCAATATACAGTTCTTTGAAACCTATAAATTTGCATCCTTACAAATCCAACACAATGGATATGGTTTTGGATGTGGTATGGTATCAAGGTTAAGTTTCTTGACCAAGTCTTCAGAGATTAAGTTTGCTTGTCACCCACTGTCAAACAATGTGTCAATCTTGGTATGCTTGGATATGACCCTCACATGAAATAATTCAATTGTTTCTTCTTCATTTGGAGCATGTATGTGACAATTTGATGTGCTAGTATTGGGTTCAGTTTCGATTTATTTTCCCTTCATGTTCTTCAATCCCATGGCTGTAATCTTAGATTCATCACCTTAATCATATCCTAAATCATGTTGAGTTGTAGCTGCAGTTTTCTGTTTCCCTTTGTTATTGTATTTCTTGGGCCTCATTTCAGGATGTAATTTCCAACAATGAGTTTCATCATGTCCTTATTTTGAACAATGTTTACAAACCACTTTTCTCCCTTTTTCTTAACAGATGCATTCTTTTTTCTTTTACCTTTTGAGGTCTTCTCTTTGTTTTTACCCTTAAAAGGTTTCTTTATACCCTCTTCAGAAATATTCTTCCCTCTAGCTTCTGGATGTGTGGCCTGAACACATACTTCATCTATACTTGTGGGGTTAAACATGAGAATAGTATGTTTTAGGTAGCTATGTAAGCCTCCTATGTACTTGAGAAAAGTATCTTGGCTCTGCAAATCTACCCCTAATAAGAGAGCTCTTCTCCTAAATTCTTGGGTGTATTCTTGTACATTTTGTACCTTCAATTGCCTAAATTTTTTCCAGTTCATTATGAATTTATGCATATGAGCTAATGGATAAAACTGTTGCTTTATTATAGTAATGAAATATGACCATGATAGAATAATATTACCATGTTTTTTGATCTCCTCTTTTGTATTGGCTTCCCACCAAACAAGTGTTGCACCTTCCATTCTCAATGAAGCTAATTGGATTTTGGTATCATCCTCTTGAAGGTTTTGGATTCTCAAATAGACCTCCAATTTCCTAATCCAATTGTCAACCTTTTCTGCATTGAATTCACCATTAAACATTGGCAATTAAAAATTAACATCAAGTTTTAAAAAGGGACTTTTACCAGTGTTCTTTGACTTGTGTGGTTGATGTACTGAGGAAATTTTCTGAGTTACACCTAGAAAAGCTCTACTAAAAGTGGAGAACTCCACTTAACTGGAGTTAATTTAGCCAACTCCACCCAAAATTAGGTGTGCTCCATAAATCCTGCTAGAACTAACTGTTACATTTAGTGTTATGGTTAGGGGTGGCCACATGCGCACCCCAAACCCTGGCCTGACCGTAACGGTCGGTGGAACTACAGGTGGAAACCATGATGGTTAGTCAGAACTCTGGGTTAAATGTTATGGGTTAGCGTTAACCATTGGAGAATATAGCTAACCGTTGCATGTGATAAGCATTACGTGGAAATGGCGGAGATTGTCGATTAGGTTGATCGTTGTTTTGTAACATTTGTGGCAACACAATGTGACAACATATGTGGGATTGTTGGCAATTTGGGACCGCGGATGGTCCCGAACACCCAAATGCCAAAACATTACAACATAAATACAAGTCACCTCCAATGATAGTTAAGAACCATCGTGCAGCTCGGTCGATTGTGTCGTGTGCATGCTATGTCGGAGGTCACAGGGTCGAACCTTGTGGATCTCTCCTAAAAATTTTGCACTGTGGTTCAAGGGCCACATGGCGGCCTTGGGGCTAGCCACCTAGCACCTTCTGATTGGCCCACAAACATAAACGTAAAACCATTCTACCAATCAAATGGTGTCACTTGTCAACCTGCAGTTGGCTCTAAGGAAAGGAATATTCCTCAAAATATTCATTTTGCTAACTGCGCATCAACCTTGCTAACTGGGCATCCCAGTCAAACCTGTCACAAAATTTACCTGTTTGGAATTTCGATCAGAACGTGATATCTCCCTCATATGACATTGGTTTTTCGAACTGTTCATGGTGTCGAAATCAGGAAGACGAGAGGTATGAAACCATCCTAGTTTCAAACCAATCCTGTAATTTTGAATTTTGAGAAAAATTTATGAACTACTAATCAGAGATGGTGGCAAATGTGCTCTCCTTGGCCTTGTACCGACTTGAGAACCTACACCCACAATATTTCCTCCTCTCTTGAGATTCAACCTTGTAAGCATCAAAAACACTTACAAACAATTAAATCCTCACAACAGGAAATAAAACCTATGTTATGATACCAAACTTAATCTGTATGAGATCTATATGTAAATGTGCTTGAGGTAGTTTAAATTGCAAGTGTTAAAATTGATTTTTTATGTGGATTTATGTTAAATTACTATGCACACAAAGAATGAATTTAAACTCTGAAATAACAGCAAACAACAGACAAATACACCATAAAAATAACCACAACACAACAAGTAATGAAGGAGTTCACTCCTCCTGGGCTACGTCTCCTCATCCAGCTTCCAATGACTTGGCCCTATAAGAGTATGCTAAAAAATGGTAATTACATCAGTTTACAATGCTCTATTGGCTTCAAAATATGTTCCATTAGCTTCATAATTGTCCAAAAACCTTGTCTAGCCTCTTTTTAATACCAAAAATGGTAAAAATTTGAAGGAGTTATGACTTTCCTTAGTTTTGCTGCAAGTCACTCGACAATTTCCCCAAAATCTGGCACCATCCTACATTTTCACCCCAAATTCCGTTAACAGAGTGATAGTTTGGTGGAAATTCGATGCAAATTGTGGGATAGTTTAAATGCATAATGCAACCTAAAAATCTGAATTTTAAACCATAAGTCATGGTCGAATATATAATATTAAATATAGGTGGGGCCCTCTCTACCTTCGCGCCCATGGTTCTAGCCTTGGGTCATATTCATAGTTTGTTGGGGGTTTGGGGCTAAGCTCTGGCCCCTCATGCTATTACCTCCACCGCATCAAGCTTAAATGGTAGTCGAGAGTTATGTTTTACAAGGACCATGGTTATCCCGACCGATCAGGACGTTGTGTTGTTTGCTAATAAGTCCGACGTTCAAATCATGTGAGGTGCATTTTGGCCTCCCAACCAATTTTTGGTGGCCCCCATGCTTCCACGTGGTGGCCTCTGGTTGGGCCACGGCAGCATGTGGTTGGCCACCATCCAACCAATCAAAATTGCACAAGTCAACTGCCAATGGTCCCGATACATGTCAAACTATGGTTGGCCTAAGAAAATTGACTTTCGACCAATTAGATAAGGCCATGTGGTAGTCTACCACTAGCCCAAAAATTACATAGCCAAAAATACCTTTTTGCCAAATTTTCCTGTTTGGGAAAATGAAAAGAAATCATTTCTAGGAGCATACGATGTCAGTGTTTCATGAAATGAGTTGCGGCGAATTCAAAATGACGATATCTACAAAAACACACAGGTTTCGATCCATTCCGAAAACTTTCATTTTTGAGCATATTTTTTAGCACCGGATCAATTTGTTTGTTACATTTTGTGCATATTCAATTTGGCTTAAATTTTGATATTATAATCATTATGATGGAAAGTGGTCTCTTTTTCTTTGATTTAAACCCTTTGTTTTATATGAACTTTGCATCAAAATATTATTTTTTTTCATAGAAGGGGGATTTAAAAAAAATTATAACAAAATGGAAATTACAAGAATATACCATGTATAATTAATAGCTTTTCTCCCTCTATCAATTCAATTCAGGAGAGGCAACATGTCTAACTTATTACCACAATTTCTTCCTCGCTACAAACATGTATTTAATGGAAGCATTAAGTTCCATAGAAAATGCCTCCTTTAATTATAAATAAAACCACAAATGCAGATGAGCAACTCTTTCCAAAAAATTTGGGTAGCAAGAGTAACCATCACAGGAACTAGCCCTTAAGGTTGTAATAGTCCCTATATAAACACAATTATGCTTTGAGTTTCCACTTAATAGTTTACTATTGCAATGGCTTCTTGACCTCATAAATCACTAGAGCCAAAGTAGCACCTTTATCATCCTTTCTGAGGTCAAATAAGTTGAAACTCTTGATTATCTCTTACCATATGACCAGCCTTGTGTCTACACTAACCACCACTCCAAAGGGTATTCTTTGAAGTAACTGAAGGCACTCGAGATGGAGAAGGAAACTCTCGACTTATGGTTCAAGGGGCTCCATCCCAATAGTCCAAGTGTTTTGATAGGTGAGAAACATCCAACTCGACTCTCTGGATTTGAACTATGATTTGGAAAAAAATATCATCATACAAAACCACCTTGTCAGAGCAAGAAGAAATATATTTGTAAGGGATTTATTAAAAATTACATATATATTTTTTCTGATTTATAAATGAGGTTCGAGTTCTAACAAGTTTCTATGTAGTTGAAAACTTGATAGTGAAAGGTTGTTTATTCTCCATAATGGAATCCTTATTGGAAATGGGATTTTGGAAAAATATGTCCAAAAAAGGTCCAGCCTAGTGCTCTGCAGACTTAGAAAAGGAATAGAACCAAAAAAAAAATTTAGATATTGTGTATCGTGTAAAGGATGGCATTTGGGAGTTGGGACCAGGGACACTTAGATGGACAAGGAAATGGCGAACAAGGAGGCCTACTGAGATGAGGGGGTGGAAAAGTATTTCTTGGGTTCTAAATGTGATTTCCCAATAGTCCTTATCATTGAACATACAAAGTGAAGTGCTTTTCTTGGACTTGTTCCTTGAGATTTGTTGTTCAATCGAGCATCTAAAAATGGCCTCCTTGCTAATAAATGATAGCTACCCACTTGTTATACTAAAGGAAGGCCTAGATATGTTCCACTATTGATCTTTCCAACAATTTTTGGGTTTGAATTCCAAAATTAAATAGAAAAGAGCTAGAGCTTGGCTCTTGTCTATGAACATTATCAAGTGCTAGCCTATCTGCATTATTTAGTTTGATCTTCTCCTTCATTTTGGGTGATTGGGTTCATCCCTGGTTCCAACATTAAAACTATCCAATATGATATTAATCTCTCCTTAACCTCTTCCTGGTCTATAGGGTAAATATTTTCTTACAAACATTACCTACCACCTCCATATATTCCCATCCAATATTGGAAATTTTTTCATAAAATTCCTCAAATTGAAGGTGTTAATTTAATTCCCACAATGACTTTGTATACATTGTCATTTAACTCCACCAAACTGCAACTCGATGTCATTTGAAATATAATGCCTTTTAATTGTTCTCACTTTTGTGCAGTATCCCACCTACCATCTGCAACATTAATTCTTAATAGAAGTTCATAAAATTTAGAATTTATAGGCTCTAAGTTGAAAAGGTGTTCCACTTTAACTCACCTACCTAAAAAATGTAATGATTTCAGGATGCATTAAAAAAGGACCTACACAACAGGATCAGGTTATAATTTCATCTTTCTTATTAAAGTCTTGAGTCTATATAAAATAATATGTATGACTAAGATGATTAACTATGTAAAAATAATATTTCTGGTCGAACACTTCTGACTTGTGTTGTATCAATGTTTTCACAGCTCTCTCCATGAGTCTTGGATGACTGTAAGTACACAAAAGTAAAAGAGATTAAATTGGTAAAAGAAAGAAACAAATATTTACATCCTTGTAGTTGTTACAATAGATATAATTTCAACATCCAATGTAAGAAACTTCTAAATCCTTGCTCATGTTAATCTAGGATTCGCACTAACTACAGTCAATACTCTGAATTAAATTAATTCTTTGTTAGAAAAGGAAATAGGGAAGTGTTTTTAATATTCGAAATAAATAAAGAGCACATTAAAAATGTATCCAAAAAGTAGGCATATCCTTCAAACATAAAATTATCTATCTAGGTTGAGGCACAGACACCTAGCTATAAAACTCCACAAAGGAGGTCGTTGAATATTCTTAAATACATTAAGAGCATAATAAAAATGTAACTGAAAAGAAGACATATCCTTAAAATACAAAATTAGCTATCTAGATTGAAGCACGAACACCTAAATATACAACAACACAAAGGAGACCGTTGAAGCATGTCAAGTGGAGGGATGGAATATTTGGAGCAAAATATCAAATTAATGAAACATATCAAAAGTTTATGTTGAGCTTAAAATATTTAAATCACTGAAGGGTATGGATAGCCTAAAATAATATTCCTATCATCGAACTTTGGAGAGTTCATTTCACATAGAAATAAGTCAGAGTCTTTATGGTTGCTTAAAAAGTAACCAAATGGTGTTATAGCAAGCATATATGTTAATGAAAGACAAATAATCAACTAGAAGAGATTGAATGTTTGTTTATTAACTGTAACCCACCTCCAAGTTCAAAATGGGTAAGAACCAAAATTTTCTCATGCCATATTCTTTGCGCCAAAAAAAGTAAGGTGCTTGATAGCCCATGGTGGGGGAGATCCCCGTGTGTGGTTGTGTCACTAATAAAATAAAATGAAAAAAAAGAGACCCAATGTCTTATTTATATAAAGACTTCAACGTAAAATAAAAATGAAATGACATCACATTTATTTCAATTTCTATATTTAAATTTTAAGAAACTACAAAATAATATAAATCCATTTTATCCTTGGATTTATCAAACATCGATATGGATAAAAAAGGCAAGGTGAAAACCTCAAACATATTTTCTCACACTAATGGATATTGTTTGAACTAAAATTAGGGGATTGTAAATATACATGTACAATTGTTAGAACAAAAAAATGGGAGAATTCTATCTCCAATACTCATTCGTCCATCTCCATCTCAAGATGGGCAGGACAGTGAAATTTTGTTCCATAAACTCCGTGCTCTAACATAGCTACTTGGAAACCATTTTACAAAATAATTACATAACATGATACATAGATAGATCATACCTAATTTTTCAATAGTCCTCAAAGGAAGTAGCCAAAATCAGTGAGCAAGGATTGTAATCCCAATGCTTTGTTCGATTTAGATTCTTGTTCCTACATTTCTTTCCCATATTTCCTCCCTCTCATGACTGGCATAGAACTTGATGTTATTTAACTACACGTGCATAAGTGAGATTTCTAATGCCTTCCTTTGTTACCCCTAAGCTAAGGGAACATCTTCCCTCACTATCTATAATCATTGTTCCTCCCATGGATTATAAATTTGTTGTTCCACCATTTTCCCTTGTATCTCTTCTCCATTTTTGCATTTTTTACCATTTTTATTTTTTGCACTAGCTTCTTCCTGTCAATTTTCTAAGGACTTCTTGTGGCTCATTTCCCACTCCTCGTTCATAACTTTATATACCAATACATGATAAATACCTTTATATTACATATGAGGAATATACACACTTTAGTCCTTGGGGGATTGCTTAGACAACAAGTCTCATAGCCATTAAAAGAAATACTCATTATGAGTTCAACACATTGTCACATGTAGGATATATCCCTACCACCTGCGCTAAACCTAAATCACATTCCACGAGAAATATCTTTATATTCCATATAAGGAATATACTTGTTTTGGTTCTCGAAGGATTGCTTAACAAGGCTTGAAGCCATTACATTAAATACTCATTATGAACTTTGTTAGCCCTTTACAAATCCTTTTTTATTTAGTGAAAGATTCGTCAATATCTTACAATATTTTATAATTCAGTGAAAATTTTGTCATGATTTTACAAGATAATACAATATGGTGAGAGATTCACCTAAAAAAGTATATATACATATTATATTACTAATAAAATTGCCTTCCATTTTTCCTATGTATCATGGGGATTCACCCATTTATTATGCATATAAACTTAGGGGGCTTCTTAAACTTTTCCCTGATTATAGTAATGTATACCTTTGTCTTGGTTCTCACGACATCATGGTTACCCTCTACGTGGTGTCTTATTCTTCGTTCTTTTCCTTTTGTGTCACCTGTTACGAACAAACTGACGACACCTTTATGGGTTTATCACTATCTCTTGTGATCACAAATTTTGAAGTTAAAGCCATAAACTCTTGGAACTTCAAGCCCAAATGTTGCTAGTGATTTGTGGATGATAATTTTTTTATTTGGTCCCTTCGGATTCCTGCCCTTCATGGCTTCTTGAACCACCTCAAAAACCTATCATATCACATCCATTTTACTATGAAATTAGAAAAAAATTATTATTTATCATTTATGGATGTGTTGGTTAAGCATTGTCCCGATGGTTCACTTTTTCATCAAGTGTTTGGAAAAAAGATCCACACTAACCACTACCTCCATGCCCTTTCCTATTACCATCTAACCCATAAATATGTCATCTTAAAAACCCTCTTTACCAAGGCTAATAGCATTTATGATCCCTCTTATATAAAGAAAAATCACATTTAATGAAAGCCATAAAAAAATGGTTATTTTTCTAGTCAAATTAATAAGGCTTACCACTCCATCCTCTTCCCTAGAGTTATGGTTTAGCTTAGCTATTTAAAAGGGTTCACAAAAGGAAAAACATTAAAACTCTTCTCAAACCCTATGTGTTAAAGCAATTATTCAAATCCCCTATAGACCACTTGGGATTTATAAATTTCCATGTTCTTGTTGGAATTCTTATATAGGCCAAACACATAGATACATAGAAAATATGTATCATAATGGTTTCTCCCAAACATTCATTGCAAATATAAGCACCTTATCTTTGAGCAAGATAAAATCTTTGTGTGGCTCCTTTTTATTCAAACTAGTTCCGTGGAAATGGAAAATGGAAAATCATATCAATGACTTTAATCAAACTGGTTGTCAACTAGTGGAAATGGAAAATCATATCAATAACTTTAATCGTGATTATGGCTACAAGTTAAGCATATATATGTGTGTGTGTGTGTGTGTGTGGAACAAAATTCTTAACCATAGAGAGTTACTTCCACCTTACCATGAAGATCGTTAAGCTATAAATAGGTTTTGTTATTATACCATGTGTTAATACCATGGCTTATCAATATGCACATTCCCAAAAAACCATAACTCACTTCCTATGACTTGTTCACTTCATATTTTTTTTAATTAATTAATTTAATTAAATGAACAAAAACTAAATAATAACTTTGAAGATAAATCTAAACCTTTTTTTATTTTAAAATTTTATATAAAACATGAATAATTAAGTTAAAATCTTAGAAACCTGTTCCAAAATACACAAACTTATCAACATAATTATTTTTACAATCAAATTAATTATAATTATAATAAACGTTATATAATTAAATTTAATAAATTAAAAAAAAATGTTCACAATAAAAAAAATTGCTATTAAAAAATTCCCACACTATTTTTATGGACAAATCTGAAAAATCATAACTATAAAGTATAAACTATTTTCATTGTTTCTAAAATATCAACTCCATCCAAGCTGGAGAAAATAACTTTTTATTGGTTTTCTACACTCTATCCATCTCCGACCTGTGGAAAATTAAATTTATTCAAAACCCTAGTAGTCGAAAGCATAAACTTATTCTGAGAAATTTGGAGAGAGCATAAAGAGCGATTAAGCACTCACAACACAGGTACCTACCTAAGAGGAGCTTTAGGCACTTGGTGAAGGGCAGTTAACCCTAGGAGCGTGGGACCATTTGACATACACCTTGAAGGATGGACACTTGACTTGAGGACGCTTGGGTTGAGGAGCATACTTGGAGGTTGATTTTAGACCCAAACACATATGTTGAGGAGAGGCATTGGAGCATGGTAATCACATTGGCACACATGTAGAAGCATTGGGCACAATAGAGGACATGTGAGGGACAATTAGAGGGGGGACACCTTGCATGAGGACACATGGAAACCACAATTGACAAGGTAGCGTCAAACAAACATGTTGGAGAACACCCCATCCTGGAGGAGGGGCGTTGATTACTTGTATGGACATAAGTCCTTGTTTTATGTTAGCCTCCATCACCTATTGTATATATAAAGGGACGAAAGAGCTTTTGTTACACACATCATCATTGTACACTATTTTAGCCCATAATATTAGCAAAGTAAGTCCTACTTTTTCATCATCTTTTCATCACCCACCCTTTCACTATTTAAATGACTAGATCCCAAGGTTTTGAATTGATAACTCATAGGCCAGGTTAATGGAGAGGAATTTTCCCATATGTTGTTATTGATTTACTAGGCAGTTCTATATGAATATAAAGTTTCCCATCCTAGAGCCCGAAGCCTTTTACTCTGTTTAAGTATTGGATTCTGTGCAAATCGATATTGAGTTCCAAATCCCGTTAATGATCAGGTGAAAGCATCAATAGCAGTCACAACTTACCTTCGCTAATTTCCATATCCGGTCATGGATCGAGATCGAGATAAAGATCCAGCAATTGGAGACCGAGTTTACTTTCTTTTTATGAGCTTGAATCAGTTTCTCTTGGTCCATTCAATCACATTGGGTTTTAACTAGGACCAGCTTCAGATCCTCCAGCTGCATAAGTAGATCCAGTTGCTTACTTTGAACCAGTGGATCCCGCAGAGGCAGAAGCAGTGATTTCACCTGTTGATTTAGTTGGAGATCCAGTTGAGCTAGATCTTTATATGGAATCACTTTGGCGGGCACCTAAAACTGGACATGAGTTGTTCCCAAGTTAGTGGAGGTAGAGATAAGCTCAGTAGAAGAAGCAAGATCGGGATGCCTCCATTTACTCTAACCATATTAGTTCAGACTAATCTGTCTATATTTGCCATATGATTTCTCTTAATAACTTATGTATACTATTTAGATACTGGATTTCATAGTGAAGGTATTAAAAGATCTTGGCACCTCAAATAGATCATTTAAAATATCATAATTAAACACTCACACATTTGACTAATGCTTGAACTACTTTTATTAATCACCAGTTATAGGTTATATAAACTTTGACTTTGAGATGTTAGATCAAGGCTACAACTCATACAATAGCTTCTAGATTGATGCTAAACTCACAAGAACCAACTCATAACATGACAGCTCGGATGACATGGAAACATTACTTCCAACACTCACATTGACATCTCACATAACATGACAACTCACATGACATGGAAACTTCCAACACTCCTACTTGACAACTCATAAGATGACAACTCATAACCTTTGACATTACTTCCAACACTAAGTCGCCATCAATTATCAATGGGCACAAAAATTCCAATGTTAAACCAATGGCATGTGTAATCACATTATTGGTCCAAATTGAAACCCTGCGCAACGTTGGAAATGATTCTTAAAAGGTTGCCATTAATCGCAGCAAATAAAGACACCTGGTCCGATTTGATAACAGTGAAGACAGTAGACACCTGGTCCGATTGGATAACAGTGAAGACAGTGTTCACATGACTGAAGTGGGCAATGTGGTGGAAGTTTATCACCTATGAGGACGTCATCTGCCATTCCATTCATTGAATTCATATAAATATAAATCCAATTATTTTAATGATATCAAAAAACATTTTTTAATTATAAATCATAAAAATCTTAGATTAACATAAATACATAATTTAAAAATCTTTAAAAACCTAAAAATAAAAGACCTAATAAAATACCAACATATATAAATTAATCTAATTAACCGAATTGATCAATTGCTATTGTTACCAACCCTTATTCTTACCAAAATTAGCATCAGCAGCCCTAGATGCAACGGCATTCATCATGAACAGGAGCAAGACCATAATGAATGCAATTGCTCGCCTAGAATTCCGCAGTTGTGAAGGCCTGGCACGAAGCAAAATAAATCCTAAAACAATCACCCCAAATAACAGGGAGCTCTTCATCGAAATCTCAGTGACGGATTCATCGTGCATGGCAGTGCCACCAACCCAGATAATGGTTCCCACTAAAGTTGCCTTGCCAACCAAACTTCTTTTCCACACTCTTTCCCGTCTGTAACAAGTTCAAAATTTTCGCTTTCAAGAATGAAAATGGGGATCCAATGACATTTAAACATGTTTGGAATAATGTGACTGTTTTTTATATCATTACCGGATAGGAATAGCCATCACAATAGCTACCATGTTGCTCAGTGCATATGAAATTGATGTGTAACCCAGAGCACATTTTTGGTTCCAACAGGACCTGCACATGAACAGACTACATTATGAGTTAACGTTAAAAACTTGAAGAAAGCAAGAGATTGTGCACACAACACATGATAATTTTATAACACAAATCACATAATAATTTTAATGATCTCAAAAACATTACATATATAGAAATATATGATTCTTCTAGATTTTAGAATAGTGGATCTAGATTACAAAAAATAGTTAGTACAATTATTAATCTAGGAATTCACACAATTACAACTCATCACAATTTGGAAGTAATAGAATCATTAATTCCAATACTCTCCTTTAATCTTTACCTAACAATTATAAAAATAAACATTACAACAATAGATAAATCTCTGCCAAATTTATCTGATATGGTCATCACTAGCACTCATATCTACTCTGAAATCTCGCTGTTTCAGCTCTTTTCATCACCACGTTTTCCAGCTTCCCACTTGCTCCATTTAAAACATAACCGCTTCAGACCATCGTTGACATGCTTTGCAAAATTGACTCTTCTCAACCTCCACTAGCTCAACTTGTCAATCTCCATACTAAACCATCCTATAAAAAATGCCACCATCCACAGCCCTCCAGAACCTTCATTAGTTATCTATTAGTTATCTATCTAAGATAACATTTTCAATACAGAATGTCTTAAGCAAAAAAACTCTACAACTGGACTTTATATAAAATAACCAGAGCATGAGTCACACCAACTCGAACTTATTAAAAGCTACCTTTGACTAATACTCCAATACAAATCACATTAATCAGTTAAATAGTTGACGTGTTCTTTGTGATTATTTATATAAATCATCTTTCAAATATAACAATGAAATTATGTGAAACCCTCTCCTTCATAAATCCATTAAAAAATTACACAAAAAAGCTAAATACAATCTAATAACTTTGCACACTATATATTAATCTCACAACACAATAACTCTAATCTGCCGTTAGATCTGCGCCCCTTTCGCTTCTTATCTCCATAATTAGCTTGAATCAACCAGCTGCCATTATTCTTTTCCATAGAAATACATTGTTTATTGGCTGCCTCTCTGTCAACAATATCTGTGAATTCACTCTAGATCAAACCCGTTACGTACCATACAATTTTGACGCCGCTTTCTTACTACCATGGATCAGAGGGACTAACTCAGGTTATGCTCTGGTAAGATCTGATCACAAAAAACGTTGAACCAGCCGCCTCCTCATTCAAAAATCTGCTGAGCAACTTCGATTCCAATTCCTGGCCACTTTGAAAAGGACGCGCTTTCGTTTCGATGTAAAGTTAAACCGCTTCATACCAAAACCCGCCCCAAGGAGTTTGACAATCAAATGCTCATTAATTTCTATTCACGATTCTCATTTTTTTTTTTTTTTTTTTACAGCAACTCCTCTTTTTTGGACATGGGACTTATTCTTGCAAATTTTATCTTTGCCTACAAGAGTTTTCTTCCACGGCAATAATAACAATGTGGCGGCCCTCTTTTGAAGTTGCATGGGTGCACGCTATCATGTTCGGTTCAGAGGTGAAGGCTCACAGACATATAGAGGAATGTTGGCTATTCATTAATTACATACAGATCTACAAAACCAAACTCTCTCACACATATTTAAACAAGGAGAAATAATGTTCATATTAGAAATAAACACCCACACAATCATATTAATTTATTTATGTACAAAACAATAACACTCAAGGCTTTCACATTTTCTTAGCATTTCTTCGAAGGGAATCAAGCTATATCAGTAAAAATTTGAGAGATTATTCACACAACACAAATCACACATTTATTTTATTGATCTGAAAGATATTACATATATAGGAATACATGATTCTTCTGGAAGTCAGAATGATGGATCTAGATTACTAAAAATAGCTAGTACAAATATTAACTTAAGAACTCATACAATTAAAACTCTCTACAACTTGAAAATCATAAAAACATTACTTCCAATAATTAATTCCAAAAGCAATAATATCTTTTCACAACAACACTAAAAAGAAAATTACTATATAATAAATTTAAAATATATTTTTAAATAAGTAAATAGAATCCACTTTCCAAAAAACTCAATTCCAACCACAATTTCCCAAGAAGAACAAGAACGTCTTAACGTCTAGACTCTAAGGATTAAGTTTATTCACACCTACCCAAACAAAGCGTTGACAAAATTCTCACTGAAAGCATAACACATGAGAATTGACATGTTCATCCTGCAAAAGAAATATAAAGTCATTGACAGAATCTTAGCAGTCATGTTCAAAATGCATATTCAAGTTGCAATACTTTACAGTTACCTGTCCAAAACATATGCAAATGCCACTAATATGGACATTCGTTGATTGACCGTTCTCGTAAACCCTATAAAGACTAAAGTTTACGCAGCAGTCAAATCAGAAGCAAAAACCCACTTTTTGCTTCGATTTGACCGCTGCGTAAGCTTTGAGTCTTTATAGGGTTTACGAGAACGAGTATGACATCAAAACTTGTTCTCAATCAACGAACTTTTGCATTAGTGCCATTTGCATGTTCTGGACAGGTAACTGTAAAGTATTGCAACTTGAATATGCATTTTGAACATGACTCTGCTATTTGGTTTACGAGAACGAGGGTGACATAAACCCACTCTTTGCTTCTGACTGCTTTGACTGCTTATTCTTGGTTGCTGCGTAATAGATGCCTTGCTCGCAGCTTTCCAAAGATTCTCTTTCAGTAATTGTTTTGGGAGTGGTAACCCACTTTTGCTTCTGATTTGACTGCTGCGTAAGCTTTGAGTCTTTATAGGGTTTACGAGAACGAGTATGACTATCAAAACTTGCTCTCAATCAACGAATGTCCATATTAGTGACATTTGCATATGTTTTGGACATGTAACTGTAAAGTATTGCAACTTGAATATGCATTTTGAACATGACTGCTAAGATTCTGGTTTACGAGAACGAGTATGACATAAACCCACTCTTTGCTTCTGATTGCTTTGACTGCTTATTCTTGGTTGCTGCGTAATAGATGCCTTGCTCGCAGCTTTCCAAAGATTCTCTTTCAGTAATTGTTTTGGGAGTTGTAACTATTTTGCAAAGTTTTAAAGTTTAGATTCCTAAAATTAACGATCTCTTACTATTTTAAGTCCATTCCAGGTCCTACTTCAGCTCAACCCTTAAAGCTAAGCTTTCCTATGAGTGCTCAACCATTCGCTCTGTCCCTGTGATAGCACTGGAACAGAGCAGAGTGAAGATGGCAGTAAAAATTGAAAATGGTGCCCAGATCACATGCATCCATACCGAAATCTGAAAGACATGGATAGATTGAATCCTAAGCTTGTTGAGATTCCGCAAGCGTGTACTGGCGAGGACAAGTTTATTATATAAAAAATCAATTAAATATTACAGACAATTGCATTGGAGAGGGAGCTTGGATTAGCATTTCGGTGAAGTGGAAGATGGAGCAAGGCACCCTACAGACCATGTAGGGCACATGAGGCACAGTTCCGCTCAGCAGTGCGGCAACAACAGCCAATGTTTCCGATTTCTGATGCAATTTTCCATTTTCTTTGTGAATGATAGCCATCCTCGGAGGTCCCACTGGATTGTAAGCATGTGGCAGTGGAAGACCTGCTAACTCTTATCCCTCTTTTAGTAAAATAACCAAAATGATGAAGGGTAATAAAATGTGAGCTTCAGGGTCCCTTCCTCATCTCTGCACAGACTTATAGGGATCAGTTAGTCCATCGTGCTGGATCTAATTGGAAAGTGGAATATGTTGGGGCTTCTATTGGGATATGGGGCCCCAGCAAATGTTAGGGAGGGGACATGAAAGCTAGATCTTGATCTTGTGGCAATTGCAATCTGCATGGAATTGAATATAGAATTCAATAACCTGATTGCTATCCGTTTTTTACTCTTTATGTACTGAAAATGTGATGGGTTCAATCACGTCATTTTCAAACTCATAAACTAGAATCTAATTGGGAGGCGCTCCAATTGTTAAATGTGACGTAGGATTTCCAGGGAAGTATGTTGAAATTACTTT
>JAXQQM020079736.1:0-15238 GCA_034641835.2 Pinus albicaulis | reverse complement strand
ACACAATAGTTTGTCACCGTCCCTGCAATTCCTTGTCCTGCACATTGGAGGGCTTACTCCGTGACCTATGAGCAGTGACATGATCTAAAAAAAATTTCATGCCATTCCCTTAGACATGGAATTTCATTCTCCAGAAGACATATCCTTGAGAAAAACCCTAGAAATAGCCTTTTTATCCTTGGCGCGACTAGCCAGTGTTATACCCGCGCCAATGGGGGAAATGTTCCAAAGAGGGAATTCCAATTGCTGCTCTGTCTCAGAGTCGCACTCATGCCAGGCTTAATAAAGGGTGATTTTTAAAAATAAATGGTGGAATATTGATTCCAACCAACTGCTGAACTGGTCTCTAAATTCAGTTTGGATGTTTGGCTCCAGATTTCCATGTAGAGGAAGTAGTTTGCCACCTCTCATGGAAGCTTCCTTGAGGATAGGGCCAATCCCATAATTGTAGGGATCCTAACTCCTCTTCCACCATCTATATAAGCTTGCCATTTCCCTTTGCAAGCTAATCTCCAAGAGCCTTCATAGCCTAAAGAATACTTCAAGAGCTTTGATAGTCCTCATAGTGCCAAATACATAGCAAGGAGATTGACGATCGAAGAGAGAGGCTTGTCCCCATTCCCGACAAGATTTATTGAGACGTATTCCGCTGATGACCCACCGAAGGAAGGTTCAGCGTCAGAGCCTGGTTGTATTTTCCTTTGATGAATTAATGATAAGCGACTATTGGTTATGGTTCCACTCGTATTGTTCATTATGATCATGAGTTGTGTCTTCTCTGACTGATACATAATTGCATATATCGGGTTTTACGCTTGTGTTTGTTGTGTTTCTTGCGTGTGCAGGTGTTCAATCGCGTCAAGAGAAAGGATTGTGATCTGCTGGAGCAAGGGAATGGGGACATCATCTTATCTATGAACAACAACATTGGACTTGAGGTAGGCCTTCTTCGCAAGTTGGTTTATTGCAATTAGGAACTTGCGCCTTAGCGTGATACGATTGTTGCTAGACCCGATCTGGGCTAGTAGGGATCACCTCTGTCCGCAGAGGGGATTACCTCTACAACAAATTGGCGACTCTGCTGGGGAGTTAGGTTGCTGTTTGCTTTATAAACTACAGACGGAGCCTGAACTTAGCCAGATAGCCTTCGAAACGCTCTTGCTTTGCATTAGCGAAAGTAGATGAATGCTGCTTCAGTCAATCTTCGGTTTAGTTTATGAACTGAACACTTGGAGTATTGTCTTGTCTTTCGGTCGATTCTTGACTTTGCCTACTTGATCAGCTCTTTTGGCTGGCTCTTTTCGTGAGTTTGGTTTTTGGTTTGAGTTCCAACATCACTGGTCTGCTTCTTGGATTTCTTATTTTTATTTTTTCATAGCAAACTTGACTGGCGTGCTTAATAGCATGACAGTCACGCCAATTGGCGCTAGTTGTCAATTTACTACTCACACCAATCCTGTTATGGCGCTAGTTTCAGCCTGACAGTCGCGCCAATGCTATGGAGTGCTAGGGTTTGCCTGGTTTTGAGCTTTCTGAGCTTGATCTGTGATTTTGGTTTCATTTTTTCAACTGCCTGAGTGTTCTGGAGCCTTGTTTGACTGACTGTGACCTTCATCCTTTGGTTTTTTTCTCGTTTCTATCGATTTTACATATTAGACCTAGGGCATCTAGGTGCTATTGTGCATCGAGCCTCCCTTGGGTGTTTTTGGTTTATGCTTGTTCAGTCAGCTTTGTGATTGCTTCTCTGCATTCGTTTGGTGGTTGTCTATCGTTTTATTGTGTTATTTGAGTGATTGGCTCCTTCTTCATTCGAATTCCGCCTTGTCTCGTTTTGGGCCTAAATCACATGGTTCATTTGAGTCTTTGGGTGTCTTTTGATTTGAGGGACTTTTTGTCAATTTGAGATTTGATTGTGTGCTTGCATTGAGTGAGATTTGATTGTTTTCCTCTTTTTCTTTTGCTTCTCAAATTGCTTGTCTCATTGGTTTTCATTTTTTTAGTGCGTTCTGCTCTTAAACATTGAAAATACAAAAAAAATCTCGTTTGCTTTGGATGAGTTAGTGTGAATTGAATCTTTTTGGTGTTATTAGTGATTAGTAACTTTGAAAGAAAAGATTTTAGTTTCCATTAGCTGCATTAGATATATCTTTGGTTGTTGTCTGGTCATTTTGTTATTGTGTGAAAAGATCTTAACTCTCTCGTAATTAGCTTTCATCGAATGAAATGATATACTATGGCATGTAGTGTGCATTTAGGCGATTTTGAGACGTAACACTCACTAGGGCCTAAAAACTGAAACATAATTGAAGATAAAAATTAAAATTTATTCAATTTACACTAAGGCAGCATTGAAACATTAATGAAATATTTAGAGGTCTAGGCCAGAGACATGTTCTAGCATCTTTAAACCTAGTAGCTGTCGTTCACCTCTTGGCTTTAGACAGCACTAGTACGTACTTGTGCTCCTTGTACCATCGCATATATAAAGGGAGACCCCACTAGGTTTCTATCCTTTATCCACAGGAAGCCGAGTCTGCCGCCCTATACCCATGATACACCAGACACAACATTCGGGGAGATTGCCTACACGTACGTCAAGTCCTTGGTTGATTTCTCTTTCATTTTGAAACCAAGGTGTATATTGCAGTTCACGGTTATTTGGTACACCCTTTGCCTGGTATTCCTGAGCAGTCATTTTGATCTTATCTAACTCCTTAAATTTGAAAATATCATCAAGCGCTTGTCCTTTCATGCTTGCTTCAAAACTGAAACAGATAGAGTCATCTTTCATCCGTTTCTCGACTCTTAAAACATGAAGCTGTGAAGTTGCTAAGTTTCAATGTCGTAAAATAAATCACCCGCGATCACAGGCCCTGTTAGATTCTGTTTGTTGGCTATTTGATTGTGTGCCTTGGTTCTTTTTTAGCCCCTGTGTTTTGTTTGATCTTTTCCTTTCGTCATTACTGTCACAGTGGCAGAACCTTTAGTTTCGTCTACTGGTATTCCATATACCGATGATTCATCAGAGGTTTCGCAATCCTCTACTGAACCACTGCAGCCCATCGTTTCTGAGTTTCCCGACGGGGGACCGGTTTTGTCTGAGCTTCTCTTTGGAGGACCAGTTGAGTTCAATTGGCCCTTATCTAACCCTTGGTCCGGATTTTGAGTAGGGGAACATTTCCCTCCTCTTACATCGGGTTCGTCGTTTTTAGATGCTCTTATTCCTCCTAGTCCTCGCTGTCTGTTACGAGATCTAGAAATAGGTTCAAATATGAGTGAATCCAGCCATTCTCCTAGTGAGGAAATCCCCACGTCTGGTGAATATTACCAGCTATTCCTAGATGAAAACCCCAAATCATCTGTTATATCTTCGCTCGGTCCCTCACTACCAGCAGGGTATAGATCCTTAGGTCAGATTATTTCCGCCGCTGCCTCTATGGGTGATCAGCTCCTTCTACGAGGCCGGTTGTTCCTTCACTGGGGATGTCTCCACGAACACCCGTTACGTCATCCCCTCAGGTCACTTATGTACCCATCAGACCCATTTTTTGTGTGGCTACATCTACACCTGCTGTTACCACTCAGTCCGTAAGGACCACATCGCTTCCAGAAGACGTCTATATAGCTTCTGCTATGCCGGAGAACATTTCTCTTGAGGAGTATTGATTTTCTCTACAACAATTGAACCCCTAGGTCGGACAATCCTCTCAGGATCCCAACCGCTCGTATTTTTCGCATTATGCATAGGATGGTACACCCATGTACGTTTTTCCATATCAGTACGATGAGTACATGAATATTTTACGTTTACCCGCTCCTGAGGCTCAACTTCATTCTCAGGGTTTACCGTATAACAAGGCTGGGCAGTCTTATAACCCACAAGGATAACCGTTTCAAGGCCAACCTTCAAGCCAGCCTGGATATCCTTATGACCCGCAAGGTTACCTTGCGGGCTAGTAGGGGCCATTATACGGTCCGCAAGGACATTATTACAACCCTTCAGGTCAACTCGTGCAGCCTCTTCCTAGAGTCCAACCGGGGCAACCTCAACGACTCATAGGTCAACCGGGGTACCAACCCGGGCCGGTATACCACCCTGGGGGGCAAGTCCAACCTTCCCAAACCATGAAAACTTAATATCCTGTTGCTCCAAATGTTGCACATCAGCCAGGACCATCTTATGGTCCTGCTGTAGGTCAAACTGGTTACCAGCCACCACTTGGCTCCATTCCACCACCAGGCCAACCGGCCCATCCGGTACAACCTGGTGCTCCACAATAGCCAGGCCAACCTGCGCAACCGGCACAACCTGTTCATTCGGGTCAACCTGTTCAACCAGGTCAGCCCATTCAACCTGGCCAACTTGTCCAACCAGGCTAGCCTGCACATCCTGTCAACCCTGCTTAACAGGTGATTTACTCGATGCCGCAACCGAATCAACCGATGCATCCTAATTATCGCCCTCAACAGGGTCCCACCTATGAACAGCCTGCTCAACCTCAAGGCGGTTACTACCCTCATGGTCAATCTCGACCAACTTTCCCAAGGTTCCCATTATTACACTCAACAACTTGGCTACACCTATACTCAGCAGCCAAATCCATGGACTGCTCAAAGCAGGCCGACATATAATCAGGGTCCATACTCTGGTTATCTACCCCCGTACACTAGTTACTAGCAACCGAATTAGGCTGGTTATACACCCTATACCTCCTACGGTCAGAATCCTTCAGGATAGAACCCATGGGGGCAAGGATACACTCAACCAGCGTGGAGTATAGGTACCGGTCCTTATCGATGGCCTGGCATGTTGTTCAATCCAAAATTGTTGTTCTTGGCTACCTTGGAGTTACCGGACGTTTCTAAATTAACCAATGATTCGATTCTTCATAATCCTTATTCGCCTCCGGTTCCAACCAAGGTACTCGGTGACTGCCCTAAGTTTGAAGGTAAAGTTGGTGAAGACCCCCAAGCTCATGTAATGACCTACCATTTGTGGTGTTCGTCTAATTCTGGGGTCAATGATTCAATTCGTCTATGTCTCTTCCAGCGCACTCTTACCGGTGCTACCGCTAAGTGGTATATTGAACTACCCCGTGGCATATTTCAGGATTTCAATACTTTAGCAATGGCTTTTCTCACCCACTTCCAGTTACCGGTTCGTTACGAAGTCGGGACGCATCTCCTGACTTCTTTGAAGCAGGATAAAGCCACCCACATATCCGATCATATTCATGAGTGGTGACGTCGTCGTAGGCTGATCAAGTTTGACATACCTAATCAACTACTAACTCATTGGTTCACCACTTCCTTCGTTAAAAAAAATCGCTTAAGATATTGGTATGGGGGCATGTGTGACTGAGGAACAAGACATTTCCCGTGCCCAGTATCTTGATCTAGTATACTCTCAGTCCGGCATGTTGTATGATGTTTTGACTGATGCTCCACGCCCAGGAACCTCTAAAGCTCCACTTACCCCGGTGGTGGATGGTGTTATTATTTTCGTGTCTCAAAATTCTTGGAAATCTTCAAATGGGAAGCAGAAGTCCAATTTATCCAATAATTCTACTCTTCCCACCCCTCCAGATTCTGGAAAAACTGCGGAGGTCAACATCGTTCAAGCTAATCCTATGGGAAAAGCCTCCAAAGGAAAGAAGAAGGGAAAAGGAAAATACAAACCCCATGCCCCAAAGCCAGAGTCTGCTAAACCTCGTACTGATGACGGTTCTCAACGTAAACCGAAGTACCCCTACCTTATTTGTGAAGGAGATCATTATACCAAAGATTGTCCCAAACGATCTGAAATTAGTCAACTTCTCAAAGGCTCTAAAGAGACTCTGGCAGTTCTTAAAGAATCGTTCCCATCTCAGCAGACCCGAATGGTTGAGCAGCCCTCACCATCTGCCCCATTAGGGTCCCAGGTCTTTATGATGAATGGTGCTGCACCTGTCTCAATGGCTATGCGTTCGAAGGATTACATTGGATCACGTCAGGAAGCTGGGAAGGAAGTTGTGGATGGCCCACATCCTCCTCCTGTCTCTGATTCTTTGGAAATTGAGAAGCCTATTGTTGAACCTATTGTGAGGCCACCTTCTAAAGGTGTTCTATGAAGTTCTTCCTACAATCCAAATGCCAGTGCCACTCAGCACTACAGTATTGTTGAGGATTTGGCTCAGGCGCCTTCTGCTATGTCCGCATTGGAATTCCTTCAAAGTTTCGCTTCACAATGGAAAGCTCTGTTGTCTGCAATCAGTGGGATCGATCCCACCGATTCTAGTCTTCTCAACTTCGACCTAGAAAACTTTACCCCCCGGCTTCCGCATCAAATTGCTCTTGTGATACAAGTCGGGATCAACAGTCTTAACATTCATAGGGTTGTTGTGGATGAAGGTGCTTCTACCTGTGTCATGTCATCCACCTGCTAGAAGGCCATTGGCTCTCCAGGGCTTTCCTCATCTCCCAATTCCTTAGAGGCATTCGATGGTCAGGAATCCAAACCCCTGGATGTTCTCGAGAGTTTTCCGATTACGTTACAGGGGAAGACAGTCAACGTAGAAGTAGAAGTGGTTGATGCCAAGCTTAATTACAATCTGCTTCTTGGTTGCAGTTGGACTCACGTCATGTTATGCTTGCCATCCACCCTCTTTCGACTTGTTAAGTTTCCTCATGAGGGAAATTTTTTTACTGTGGATCAGTTGTCTTTCTTCACCTCCACCTCTGAGAAAAATGTTCCTTACGTGGATTAGATCCCGAATCCCCCTAACAGTGTAGGTCCCGGTCTCTTCAAGGACCCCATCCTCATGGGTATTTTTCCTGCACCGCCACCACACACCATTCAAGTTAATATGATCTCCAGGTCTGACGACCCACGGATCATCCCTGCACCTGAACAGGTGACTAATTTTGGAGAATCGATGCCCTTAACTCCAGTAGAGATTAATTACTGTGAAATCATCACCGCATCCAATCCTCCTCCCTCTCAACATGCTCCCTTGAGCATGGCTTTAGATATCCACTCTCAATCCCCCTGGCTTAGTGAGGCCGACTCGCCTGATCCTCTAAGAGAGACTTTTCCTTCTAATGAAGCCATTGTTGAAACAATGTCTCTTGAGGAGCTGCCTTGGAGCGATGGACATCATCGTTCATCCTTCATGCCCAGCCTAGGGGCAATGTCAGATTGTCTAGAGCGTTTTGCATCTCAGGTTCCTACTCCACCTCTCCAGACGCCCATTTTAACTCATGAGGTTCTTTCGGAAGGAAACCTGAGAAAAATTACCCAAACCATTCCAATCGAAATCTCCGTCAAACTGGGGATAGTCGAGAATATACATGTGGGAGTGACTTGTTATCCTGATGAGATACGAGTTTATACTGATCTTTTCCGTGAATTCAAAGATGTGTTCGCTTGGTCCTATGACGAGATGCCTGGGATTGATCCCGACATAGTGGTGCACGAAATTCCTTCCTATCCCAGTGCGAAACCTGTGCGCCAACGCCTATGCCTAGTGCATCCTCGCAAAGCCGCTGCCATTAAAGCAGAAGTTGAAAAACTTTTGAACGCAGGCTTCATTCACCCGATTCCCCTCATAGAATGGGTCTCAACCATTTTCCCTGTAGATAATAAATAGGGCACTATAAGAGTCTGTGTTGATTACCGTGATATTGATCGAGCCTATCCTAAGGACAATTACCCCACTCCTTTCATAGATCAAATCATTGATGAATGTGCTGGGAGTGAGATTTAATCCCTGATGGACAACTTTTTCGGGTATAGTCAGATAAATATTTTACCTGCCGATCAACACAAGACTGCATTCATCTGTCCATGGGGTACTTGAAGAACGCTGGAGATACTTTCCAACGTGCTATGTCTTACGCATTCCATGACATATGCCATATCATTTAGCCTTATCTGGATGATTTGCTAGCTCACTCAGCTCGGCGAGAGGACCATCCCGAACACCTCCGCCAGATTTTCCTTCACTGTCGACGTTATAATATCCGACTTAACCCTCATAAATGCGTCTTTTGCATGTATTCTGGCCGTATTTTTGGGTTCATAGTCTCCAAGGATGGGATTCGCCTCGACCCTCTAAAGGTCGAGGCCATTGTTAATCTCCCATCACCCTCCTCGTTACACCAATTACAGAGTCTACAGAGAAAATCTAAATTCCTTCAACGCTTCATCCCGAACTACGCAGAAGTGGCCAAAGGTTTCATGCGCCTTTTAAAGCAACACGTTCCCTTTCTCTAGGACGAGATTGCTCAATGTTCCTTTGAGAAGCTTAAGACGTTACTCGTTAATGCTTCATTTCTTCATCCTCCCAACTATCACCGTGATTTCACTCTATATTTGGCCGTTGCGTTTAGCACCATAGCTATGGTTCTGGTGCAGGATGACGATGATGGAAATGAACATGTTTTTTATTATCTATCACGGAATATTCTTGCCATAGAGACACGTTATGCTCACGTCGATAAATTGGCATTAGCCGCAGTGCAAGTTGTGCAGCGTTTCCACCACTACATCCTGCTGCGTACAGTAACCGTGGTTTCGGATTGCAACCCCATGACTTACATTCTATCTCGACAATTACTGGGGGGAAAATACTCTAAATGGATCGTTATCCTTCAGGAGTTTGACTTAGATTTTACCACTGCTAAGTCGGCCAAATAACTGGTTTTTGCGGATCTCATTTTCTCCCTCCCGACAGACTCCACTCCATCTCACTCCGAGGAACATATCCAGGAAAAAACCCTCTTCCTTATTAGTACTCGCGATCCATGGTACGGTGATATTATTATGTATCTTCAAACATCAATGTTCCAGTCTGAGTTGACCAAGGATGCCCAACGTCGGATTCGACATTAGTCTCAACCCTACCATATTGTAGGAGATACTTTATACCGCATTGGAGTAGATTTGGTGCTCCGCCAGTGCCTCACCCTAGAGGAGGCTGAAAGAGTCTTGAATGACTGTCACAGTGGCGCCTGTGGCAGTCACATGTCTAGATATACCACCGCCCAGAATATTCTACATGTGGGCTACTTCTGGCCGTCGATATTCAAAGACTGTATTGTTGCAGTCCAAAAATGTCATGCGTGTGAGGTTTTTCAATGCAAAATGCACGCGCCACCTCTTCCTTTTCATCCTCTCATTACTGTCAGCCCTTTTGCAAAACAGGGCGTATATTTCATGACGTGTAACCCTCATTCGGCCAGCTGGGCATGCATATATAATCGTCACTGTCGACTACTTTACTAGGTGGGCCGAAGTGATGCCTACACTAGCCGCCGACAGTAAGACAGCTGCCTAGTTTATTTTCAACCACATTATTGCATAGTTCGGGGTCCCTCAAGCCATTGTTACCTATCATGGTACTCATTTTTGAGATTACATGATGGCCGAGCTAACATCAAGATTGGGCTTACGACATGATAGCTCAACGCCATATTACCCCCAGGAAAATGGCCAGGTTGAGGCTATAAACAAAGTTTTGGTCACAATGCTTCAACGGACAATTGGAATTCATAAGTCAAATTGCCACCTCCAATTTTTCTCAGCTCTATGGGCCTACCGGACGTCAGCAGAGAGTGCGACTAGGTTCACACCTTTCCAATTGGTGTATGGTCTGGAAGCAACTCTTTTGGTTGAGTGCGAAATTCCTTCTTTAAAGTTGGCTGTGGAACTTTTTCCCAACACTTCTCGTGAAGAAGAAAATATCTTGCATTTGGAACGGCTAGATGAAACCCGCCGCTTAGCTGCTTTAGTCATTGAAGCACAGAAAAAGTGGGTCAAAGCCCACTTTGATCAATTTGTATCTCCACGTTCCTTTGTTGAAGGGGACCTCGTCCTCCTATACAACCAAGCGCATGACAAATTTGGAGCAGGAAAGTTCCAACCGATGTGGCATGGGCCCTACATTGTAAAACGAGTATTAAAAAATGGGGCTTATGAGCTCGTTGATTATGAAGGAGTTCCGTTGGCGCAGCCTAGAAATGGGGGTTGTACCTTAAAAAATACTACGCTTGAAGTTATTTTCGGTGTGGTGTGTGTACATAGGTGTGTATATTAATTTGTGTGCATGTGTGGTGTGGTGTGCAATGTAAGCAGATTTCTGTTGATCGGGTCTTCCTGATTGTGCAGATGTCTATTACTCTGTTTGTCGGTTTCGCGGATGGTGCCACCCGCAGTACCAGGAATCTGTCCTCAGCAGCCTGGGTAATCTATGATCCTGCTGGTGAGTTGGTTAACCTGCAAGGTGTGTGTCTGGGTCCTACTACAAATAATATCACAGAATATAGTGCCATATTGGAATTATTAACAGAGGTTGTGGACCTTGGCATTCATGAATTACTTGTGTATCTAGACTCACAACTTGTAGTATTACAGCTTAATGGTCATTATTCAGTTAGAAACGCATCCATTTTATGTATGTATCTGCGTATTCGTTTACTGGAAAGAAATTTTGATTATATCACATATCAACATATACCCAGGCATATGAATACATTAACAGATGCAGTAGCTAATTTGGTTTTAGATAGAAATTTTCGCAACTTGTAAATAAAAACATCATCACATGTAAAAAGATCCATCCAGAAATAGGTATATATATATATATATATATGTGTGTGTGTGTGTGTGTGTGTGTGTGTGTTGAAATGTTTGCATAGTGTGCATCACATGAAATAAAAAAATATACATGTTCGTCTTAATACAGCCGGAGACGACATGTCTCTCAAAAAATATGCAGGAAAAGCCCTAGATGTCTAATCTACATGGTGCTCATGGTAACAAGCCACCGCGTGCACTAAGCGTCTCAGTAGTCGGTGGAGGCGACTGGGCACCCCCACAGTGTGTCGCTGGTATGCTAGCAGAACACCTTCTAGCCATGCATAGTCCGGGATTCCTCGAGCAATGCCCTCCAAGTTCTAGATTAGTTCGCCTCCTTCGCCACCCTCAGCCTGAGGGTCATGTGCGACATGGGTCCTCCACGCAATGGGCGACATGCCCGCGGGTCTCTCTGGGCCAACGTCTGCATACACATAAAATCATTGTTAGAACGGACATGTATTACCAAAAAAATCATAAATACATAGAAAATCAAAAAGAGTATCTTACCCAACTCCTTGTCCCAATCATCCCCCTCCGGGAGCGGAAGATCGGGATCTCCGGTGAAATCAGTCCCAGCATAGGGCCAATCTTCGACCACGATCAGTTGTTTCCATAACCACCCAAAGAACTCCGGCCTCGAGGACATCTGTTGGCCTTCTCCTGATCTGGGCATAAGTGCTGCCCAGCGAGACATCCTCGGCTCTCTCACTATTGGCTCGGCAGCTATGGCCCCTTGGCCCTGGAAAATGGGTAGTTTTTCCAGGATGAACGACACCAAAATGGAACCGTAGCCGAACTGCTTTAGTTTGGCCTGCTTGCATCTTGTTAGCTGCCTCTTTATATTGATTGTCACCGCTGTAGCCCAATCGAACAGTGTAGGACTCATACACTCAGAGGCTAGTATGAGTTGGGCCTTGGTTGCCTCATGTGGAGCTTGTGATCCTACAGCTCGTGTAATGGTATGAAGCACTACCCTGAGTGCTAGGTCGTGGACAGTGTGGATGTCCACCTTCCCGCTTCCCGATCCTGTTCGTGCCCCCGGGCACACTCTTGCCATTACCATCTCCATTTTCTCCCCGGAAGGTCTGCTGCCCGTTATGATTTGCACTGGACCTCTGTGCGACAATCCAGTTATAAAGTAAACATCAGAGACCTCAAGAGCTAATACCTGGTCCCGAAGTTTGAACACTTCCTCATTTTCGTCCCATATGCTGACCAAGTATTGTAGTAGCTCAGGTTGAGCTTGTAAGCATGGTGTAAGGAAGAATTTTTTGAGTCCACAATTCTTGAGTGCATTCATACAGGCTTCGTTCTCAATAGCCATTTCATCTTCCTCCCCATGTTCCCTCTCCTTCCATTCGATAACCATTGTGCTCGAATATCTGCATCAACACAATCAAAAATGGCTTATTAGACCTCTAGTACATTTGAAAATCCACATGGGTAGCTCACATCTTGAAATTTTTAAGTGGAAAACTAAGTTGTGCCATTGGCGCGACTGTTTTTATAACATTCATGACAGTTGGCACGACCCCTTTGTGAAGAAATGTCCATTGGCGCAGGTCCGTGCTCGATACCCGCGCCAATGGAGCGAGCCATAAAATTTTAAAAGGGTCCCTCCAGAAGTCTAACACACAAATAAAACTCATAAAAAATGGATTAAATGGAGTTTAAGGGAGCGCCTTTTACCTGGAACAAACGAGGAGCTGGATGGCGTCCCAGATCAGTCGCAATCACTGCTGCAATTTTGCACACAAACAGACCAATGCTACTCTCCAAGTGAGGTAAAAAGTAAAAGTAAATTTGTTTTACCATTTGAAGCCTATTTATAACTTCGTAAGTCAAAATTAGGTTTTAAATGTCATTTTTATTAATATTTTAATATATTTTTGTCGAAAAATGGGTTTTACACTTGCCTTTATGTGCAGCGAGAGGTTTTTTACGCAACTTGAATGGTGATACAAGTTGTATTTTATACTTTTTTGGACTCGGTAAAAACACGAAAAATTCATTTTGGAGTCATCTTTCAGCTCTTTTCTGACTCTCTAAACATGAAAAAATTGCTGAGTCCCTTGCCGTTTTGATCTCGTTAAAGTGGACACGAAACGACATCTACCCAGTATACGTTTAACCCTTTTTCAGGCTGGGATAGATTATTTACGAAAAAAGAATACCCTAGCCTATCGCGACTAGTAGGTTTCCTCAGACATAGTTTTCTACCTTTTCAGATTTGAGGAACTATCTACGAAACCAGACTGTTGGAGTTTACTTTTCCGCTGTCTTTTCAAACTCTCTAAACATGAAAAGACGTCGAGTTCTTCCTTTGTCAGACTCATTAAACCCTGATGACATTGGATCCAGTCGTAATGACGATCTTCGAGTTTCTCCTTCCTAGGGCTCGTTAAATGTACTAGGATGGATTCGTCCAAAGGACGAACTTATATGACAAGCATATGCTATCCCCTTCAAGTTTGTTTTCAAAAATAGTTGGGATACATGCCAGAAATGGTGGGGAAAAATGGAACCAACATCAATGTTCTGTCGGCAGTATGTCACTCTTGAACATGGCACTTGTCTGCATTTGTGTCGGGTTAGGGACATCTCATCTCGTTTTTCACTTGCCTCCATGGGTTTGGGTAATCCTTTTTGACCTCTCATCTTCTCTTTGCCTCGTCATCATGACCTTTGATCTTTTGATGTCAAAATATTTCCAAACTCACTGTCGTGCCGCCATATGTTCAAGAGAAGTTGACCTCTACAAATTTCAACCGTCCTCTTATTCTCATCTGATCTTGATTCACAAAGACATTATACTGTTTCGCGTCGATGATGTGGGAAACAATATATCCCACCTTCGATCAAGATCACTTCCTGTCGACTCCAGCTCATTATCCAGGAAGCTTATCTAGAGACTCCCTTCTGGTACCTTGGAGCCTGCATGCCTCAATAGCAGGTTCTTTGCGTTCGACGTGAGGTTTTCATCATTGGCCTCCAATCGAGTGATTCTACGGGTGTTCGACGCCAACTCACTAATTCACATGTCGTAGATTGTACCTATAGTACCTTGAGGGGCATTGTCATTATGGGTGGTACCTCTCACGTCTGTTAAGAGCTTTCATCATTGGCTGGTAATCAGGTGATGTTCTTGCATGTTCGACTTCAGCTCATTTATTCACATGCTTCAACTTGTACTTTGTTCGGGTTGAGATGGAGCACAAGACCCTGGATTTTGTCTGTTGGAATCCAAGCGACGATTTTGAGGATTATTATGATTAGTTACATGACTCATTCACCGAATGGTTGTGACCATACCTGAGTCTATTTATCGATCCTCACTGTATGGTTGCATCCATGCCTTGGATCTGGATTATTGTATACTCTGCTATGGATGGTTGCACCCATACCACATATATATCATGTATTTGAGATATCAGTTGTACCTCTCTACGCAAGTTTTCCGACGGCAGTGTTTTCAGTTGGACACGTTCTCGTAAAGCACTTCACCCCTCTCTCTCTTTCGGGCCTCATGCTTTAGGGCGCATCTGTTACACATCAATTTTTCACCGTCCATGCAATTCCCCATCCTGCACATTGGAGGTCTTATTTCATGACCTGTGAGCAATGACATGATCTGAAAACACTTTTATGCCATTCCCCTAGACATGGACTTTCATTCCTCTGAAGACATCTCCTTGAGAAAAACCCTAAAAATAGCCTTTTTATCCTTGGCACGACTAGCCAGTGTTATACCCGCGCCAATGGGGGAAATGTATGAAAGAGGGCGTGCCAATTGGCGCTCTGTCTCAGAGTCGCACTAGTGCCAGGATTAATAAGGGGTGTTTTTAAAAAATAAATGGTGAAAGATTGATTCCAACCAACTCCTAAACTGGTCTCCAAATTGAGTTGGGATGTTTGGCTCTAGATTTCCATGTAGAGGAAGTAGTTTGCCACCTCTCATGGAAGCTTCCTTGAGGATAGGGCCAATCCGATAATTGAAGGGATCCTAACTCCTTTTCCACCATCTATATAAGCTTGCCATTTCCATTTGCAAGCTAATATCCAAGAGCCTTCATAGCCTAAAGAATGCTGCAAGAGCTTTGATAGTCCTCATAGTGCCAAATCCATAGCAAGGAGATTGACGATCGAAGAGAGAGGCTTGTCCCCATTCCCGACAAGCTTTACTGAGACGTATTCTGCTGACTACCCGCCGAAGGAAGGTTCAGCGTCAGAGCCTGGTTGTATTTTCCTTTGATTAATTAATGATAAGAGACTATTGGTTATGGTTCCACTCGTATTGTTAATTATGATCATGATTTGTGTCTTCTCTGACTGATAGATAATTGCATATATCGGGTTTTACGCTTGTGTTTTTTGTGTTTCTTGCGTGTGCAGGTGTTCGATCGTGGCAAGCGAAAGGATTGTGATCTGCTGGAGCAAGGGAACAGGAACGCCATCTTCTCTATGAACAACAACATTGGACTTGAGGTAGGCCTTCTTCGCAAGTTGGTTTATTGCAATTAGGAACTTGCACCTTAGTGTGATACGATTTTTGCTAGACCCGATCTGGGCTAGTAGGGATCGCCTTTGTCCACAGAGGGGATTTACCTCTACAACAAGAAG
>JAXQQM020076284.1:0-133714 GCA_034641835.2 Pinus albicaulis | reverse complement strand
ACAAGCATTGAGTCAGTCATACAGTAGTTCAGCAGCGTCGGTAACGCCCGGTAATAGCAGCGTTACTAGTAGTAGTATTTTTCCTAGTGGGACCGTTACGCAACCAGGACCGGGAGGCTTTATCCTGGTTAATTCTCCGCAAGTACACATGGCTGGATCTTTCACCCGGTATCCAGAGTTCTCTGGCCGGGGCAATGATGACGTAGAACAACACTGGTATTTGTGCGAAGCCCTCTGGAGGGCTCGACAGACGCCGGATGCAGGGAAGTTAATAGAATTCCAAACCACGCTCAGAGAAAGGGCTCTGCGTTGGTTCATCAAGTGGTCCGAGGCGCATCCTAACCATGTAATTGCGGACGTGAAGTGGGATTTTGTCTGCGAATTCAAGCTTCCCCAGACAGACCAGCAGGGCCTGTCGGAGCTGTGGGAAATTAAGCAGAAGGAAGGTGAGACCGCGTGGGAATTGATGCGGCGATTCAAGGACGCGATCGGGAAACTCAGCTACCCGATCGATCCAAACCACCAGAGGGACTGGTTCATCAAGGCTCTGCTCCCCTTGACACGAACCCCTCTCACTTAGTAGAAAATTGATCATCTGCAGGACGCTTTGGAGCAGGCCATGAAGATTGAAGCTATGGCGGGCTACCCCCAGGAATATCGGGGGGGGGCGGCCCCGCAAGATCCTTCTTTGATAGGGTTGCAACACCAGATCACCAAATTGACTGAAAAGCTCAAGGAACTTCAGCCGATGAGACCAGCGCGACCGAATGTTTGGTGTACTCATTGCCTAGTCGAGGGCCACGTCGCAACCGAGTGTCCTCGGTTGCGCGGTGCAGGAGCAGGACCCTCAGTCGCAGCAATCCAGGGGGGTCCACCACCAGGGGGTGGCACGGCGATGAACCCGCAGGGAGTCTACCAGCCGCAACAGACTTATGCAGGGTTCCCACCGCAACCGGGGTCCTCCATCACAGAGTACTGTGAGATTTGCCGGACGATGGGGCATCCTCCTCCGATGTGCCCGATATTACAGAAGTACTCCACGGTCCCGAATAATGTATACTGCGAATTTTGTGTGTCCACGACTCACAATACTAAGCAGTGCAGGGCTCTCGACGCACTTGCGGACCGACTGGACCGTCCCTCCTACAGGGTGAACGAGGCTCCAAGAGGAAGAGGCGGAGGCATGCGGGGAGGCCGCACAGGCGGATGCAGTACAGTAAAATGCTACAACTGTGACCAGGAGGGTCATGTGGCTCGAGAATGTCCCCTTCCGCGATGACCCTGGTGTTCCCAGTGCCGGGTCAACGCCCATGCTACAGAAGACTGTCCGGAGCTCATCAAGAAGTGGGAAGAACGGGCGAGGCAGAGGGGAGCGAATCTGATAAACTCGTCCCGCGAGAGCGACAGCATGCGGGCTAACTCCATGAAAATCGTCGCAACAGAGGCGGGCGTGGAGAGGATGCCCACGAGAAGGAGCCAGCACGAGTGGTTCGGCCGGCATCCCCAAAGAAGTTGATCAGGCCCAAAGTCCAGAAGAAGTATTTTCAGGAGGCGGTTGAGGCATTCGCTCAGTTGCGCAACGAGGGAGGGTTGGAGGAGCCCAGGCGGCCAGAACCCGGTGTGCAGAACGTCACAGATACTGTGGTCGAGGATTGGCTCCGGCTATTCCTCAGGATTGTTGATAACGTTGTGCTGCGGCAACAGCTCAAGCATGCTTTGGACGGAGCGATGCAGGGGCGCACAGAACCCAGAGATCCGGCGGACGCTAGCCCTCAATACGTGCAACGGGTCAAGCGGAACAAGCAACGAACAGGCAAAGAATTCTCGCTTAACACGTAGGTCGCAGGGTTCCAAATCAGCGACACCATGTTGCACTTGGGGTCCGACGTCAATATACTGCCACGGAAGACATGGGAGGCTCTTGGAAGGCCACGGCTAGCCCACTCGCCAATCCAACTCAGGATGGCGAACCAGTACTGCATTCTACCAATCGGCCAGCTCGAGGGAGTCGAGGTCGACGTTGCGGGGGTGAAGACATACACCGATTTTGAGGTTATTGATATCATGGGCGATAAGGATCCCTATCCTGATTTACTCGGCATTGATTGGGCTTTTGAGAATTATGCCATCATCGACCTCAAGAAGGAGCTGATGATCTTTGAGGATGGGGAGGTACGGGTCACCCAGCCTCTCGACCCGTATCAGGGCCCGCAATATACAGAAACAGTGGACAATCGGGAGGATGCTCAGATAATGGACCATCTCTATCAGACGACTGCAGGGAAGCGGGATGATTATATTAACCCGACCGCAACTGGCTCTGTCAGTTGGCGGAGTGTACAGAGCTCGGAGCTCGGATCCGAACTCGCTTGGGAAGACTGGCAGCAAGGGGGATATGAGACCACCACGCGGAGATGTGCCTCCATCGCTCAGGTCAGGTGGGTAGGGACTGAGATCCGCGGATATCCCACATTTTCAAACATGCAAGCAGTCAATACTTTTATTGCCACGGTGGAAGATCGGGTCCCAGCTGAAAGCCGGATGGCCCTTTTGGATGTGGCCTTGCAGTCAACGTCGGCTCGATGGTGGAAAAATCACCGCAACACTCTGTTGCGATGGGAGTGTGTGGTGGATGCTCTACGGGCACGCTTTAAAGAGGATGAAGGACCCGCCAGCACGCTTAAGTATCATGGGAATTCAGACCCGCGACACCACTTGCGGGCCTGTGAAGAACAGTGGCGTAGCACCTGGTACCCTGAGGAGCTGTGGGTCCACAGGTTTATCCACTCTCTGGGCACTATTCCCCAGGCCTGGTACCTGGAGGAAGAGAGGAAACGAGAAACCCGTTCTTGGCAGGCAGTTGCGGACAAGTTCGTTTTGAGCTTCTCGTTCGAAGGGGAGACGGCGCAGGAGTCTCAGGCCCTACGGGAAATCAAGGAGGTTTTGTTTTTCTGCCAGCCTAAGCCCGATAAGGGCCCGGCTGTGTCACGACCTGAGGTCAGACGCGAGTTGGTCTGTCACCGGATTGATGGCGATCCGGAGGACGATAGTTTGGAGGACCTCAGGCATCTCTATTTTGACGAAAAGGAAGGAGAGTGGAGAATCAGTGAAGAGCCGACGACTGAAGGAGTCCATTTATAGCCGCTAAAGACAAAGAAACTGAACATTGGAACGGAGGAGAAACCTAAGCTGGCAACGGTGGGAGATTACTGGGACGAGGAGACAACAAAAGAAATCTTCAGCCTCCTCCGGGAATACGAGGACTTGTTCCCGTCATCAGTTGCGGACCTGAAGGGGATCAAGGGGGATCTGGGCGAGATGCGGATCACACTGAAATCGGGGGCCAGGCCGGTGAAGCACCGACCCTACCAGTTGAATCCACGTATCAAAGAGAAGGTCAAGATGGAGATTGACAAGATGCTGGCTGCAGGTCTCATCTTTCCAGTAGAAGAAGCGGAATGGGTGAGCCCGATTTTCATCCAGAACAAGAAGGAAAAAGCGGAGATCCGGGTCTGTGTAGACTACCGGAGCTTGAATAATGCTTGTATCCACGACCCGTTTCCCACTCCCTTCAGCGATGAAGTTCTAGATCATGTCGCGGGAAACGAAGCTTATTCCTTCACTGATGGGTTTTCGGGCTACCATCAGGTGCGCATCGCCGAGGAAGACAAAGCAAAGACGACATTCGCCATTGAGTGGGGATCATTCGCATACCACGTTATGCCGTTTGGTCTAAAGAACGCACCGGCTGTGTTTTCCCGAATTGTCATTGCTGCTTTCCGAGAGTACATTCACAAGTTGCTGGAGGTCTACATGGATGACTGGACTGTCTATAGTCTGTTGAAAAAACACGCCTCTCTGTTGCGGGTTATGTTTGACCGGTGTCGCCAGTTGAAAATTTCCTTGAACTTGAAGAAATGTATTTTTGCAGTTCCATTCGGCACACTCTTGGGCCACGTGGTATGTAAGCAAGGGGTCTGTGTTGATCCTGCCAAGGTCGCGGTCATCATCCACATGGAGGCCCCCGAGACAGTGAAGCAGTTGCGGGCACTGCTCGGGCACACAGGATATTACAGGTGGTTTATTCGCAACTACGCAAGGATTACATCCCCCCTGGAGAAACTGTTGCGAAAGGCAGAAGCATTTGAGTGGACGGCGGAGTGCAGGAAGGCACTTGACACATTGAAGGAGAAGTTGGCAACGACACCCATACTGGTTCATCCCGACTGGGATAAGCAGTTCCATGTGCACATTGATGCGTTCAGAATTGCACTTGGAGTTGTATTGGCGCAACCCGAAGAAACGACAGTTGACCCCCCCGTATACTTCGCCAGCCGACGGTTATCGAATGCGGAGAAGAACTACACCACGACCGAGCGGGAGGCGTTGGCGATGGTGTACTCTCTCCAGAAGTTCTGCCACTATCTTCTGGGCGGAAAATTTACATTTTTCACGAACCATTCTGCATTGAAATATCTGGTAAATAAGCCTGTGTTGGAAGGAAGAATCTGTCGATGGCTTCTACTTTTTCAGGAGTTCACGTTTGAGGTGATTGTCAAGCCTGGCAGGTTGAATGTTGGTCCCGATCACTTATCCAGGTTGGAGACGAGAGAGAATGAAGGCCCGTTGGACGATCAGCTTCTGGATGCTGACCTCTTCCGAGTTGAAGCAGTACTAGATTACCTGGCTGACATTGCCACGTATCTGACCACGGGACAGTGCCCTGAGGATTACACCCCGCTTCAGAAATGCCACCTGGTTGTCCGGGCGGCCGACTACCAATTGATCGCGGGGCAGCTGTACAAACTGGGGCTTGATGAGGTGTTGCGCAGGTGTGTTCTCGACCATGAACGGGAAGCAGTGATGTGGGAATGTCACAGTGGTGTTGCGGGAGGGCATGTGGGTGCGAAACCCACCGCAAGGAAGGTGCTCCAAGCTGGCCTGTGGTGGCCGACGGTACATACTGACTGTAAGGCCTATGTGAAGCGTTGCGATGTTTGCCAGCGGATGGGAAGGCCTTCGCACCGGGACGAGCTTCCGCTACACCCAGTACATGTGTTGCGGTCGTTTGAGAAGTGGGTTGTTGATTTCGTAGGTCCCATCACACCAATCGCTCGACATTCCAAGGCCCGGTACATCATCACCGCCACATATTACCTCACACGGTGGGCCGAGGCAGCAGCGGTACGCGACTGCTCGGCAGAGACCGCTGCCCGGTTCATTTTTGAACACATCATCAGCCGCTTTGGCTGCCCACGGAGCTTAACCAGCGATCAGGGTACGCATTTCATTAATGCCACGGTCAAGTCACTACTAGACACATTTATGATTCAGCATCATAAAAGCAGCCCGTACCACCCACAGGCCAATGGTACGGTGGAAGCCTTCAATAAGATTCTTGAAAAGGGTTTGACTAAAATTTGCAACGCTCAGCGGGACGACTAGGATGAGCGGCTACCAGCGGCATTATGGGCTTACCGGACCACAGTGAAACGTTTGACCAACCAAACACCATTCCAGTTGGTGTATGGCCGGGAAGCTGTGATTCCCACCGAGTTCACGGTACCCAGTCTTTTGATCGCAACGTCCCTTCAATTCTCAGAAGAGGCATCACTTCGGGAATGCCTCCAGGAGCTACAGGAGCTGGATGAGGCTTGATTCCTCGCAGAATTCCACCAGAAAGTTCAGAAGGCCAGGCAGAAAGCGTGGCACGACCGCCACATCAAAACTAAAGCTTTCCAAGTTGGCGGCAAAGTTCTTTTGTACGACAGCCGGTTCCAGAAGTTTCCAGGCAAGCTCCAGATGCACTGGTTGGGACCCTACTTTGTCATCGAGATCCGCGACTCAGGTGCCGTTCGGTTGGCACAGCTGGACGGTACAGTTCTTCCTGGGTGGGTGAATGGCGCACGCCTGAAACCCTACCAGGAGTAGGTACCTTCTCACTTTTCATCAATAACTCTCGCAACCGAGAGAACCCGTAGAGTAGCGTAGTTGAATAACTCTCCCGCAACTGGGATGAGCATAGGTAGTCTTTTCCGTTCATATGTAATCAGTCAAATAAACAGTCAGTTGCGGGAACCTTACCGCAACCGACTGTGGTTGGGGCTGGCCAGTCCAGCGGGTCGTAGCGCCAGTCCAGCATGTCACCGCGCCAGTCCAGCGTGTCGTTCACGTAGGATCCTTCCTCGTGCCAGTGTCAGTCCAGGTCATTTCCGTCAGTCCTTTTGTCAGTCCGTAGGATCGCTCAGATTTGTTCATAAATTACCATAATAGACAGTAATCGTATCGTAATCATTTTCCATCACCCGCAGTTCCCTCAGCCGTCGAGTCCGCCCATCTTCCCATGACGCCGTCAGCAACTGTCAGATTACATACAGGCACGTGATTGATCGCACGATTATCGCAGCCCCGAAGGATAGCAAGAATTAATTGCCGTTATGGAGTCTCATCAACTCCGCGCGTGCCAGTGGATGCCATAATTTGCATGAAGATCAACAGCACGAGAATGACGGACCAGTTCAATTTGGAAGTTGCAGCGTCTCCAGAGCATTTGCAGCATCGAAGCACACCGCATTCAGTAGAGAACTCCCGAAGAACACTCCAAGTTTACCAGCGTCGTGCCAAGATGCCGAGGGCTATCATATCTGTCCCTGAACCAGCGTTAGAAAGCATAATTCACCGCGTAGAGTCGCTGGTCGGCAAATATGACAATGCAACATGTGTGGATGCCAACTTGTTCGACCCGGCCGAGTTTCCTCACCTCCATTGGCAGACTTACATGGAGCACCATTACACGCCAGGCAGCAGCTCCAACAGTCGGATGCGGCAAGAATTCAGGGGCCTGCAGCAGTCGACCTTAATGCATTTGAGGTCTCTTCCTGTTTTCGGCACTACGGGACCGGCTCTGCAATGCACCCAATTCCTCCTCAGTCGGGTACAGAACGGGTCCCTGTGGCTCAACGAAGAAATCCCAATTCATGCCGAAGACATTCATCGGCTTACAGGGCTGTCCCAAAATGGTGCAGATGTCTTCGCTGCTGGCCAGACATCCTCTAAGCGTGCCCGGAAGTCGGGTGACTCCGACCTGTACACCAAGTATGGCACTCACCGGGGTGGAAAAGGTGCCAAAATTGACCTGATCAACAAACCAGAAATCCGGTTTTCTTGCTACCTGATCGCTAGCAAGACGATGCGCCACTATACGAAGGGAGAATGCACCATGGACACAATTTCCATTGCAGAGCACTGCACCCGGGGCGCCAAGTTGAATTGGTGCTCTTTCGTGTTGAAGGAACTCTTCATGGCCTGCGAAGAAAATTATAGGCGTACCACCACTTTCATTTACGGCTACTTGATCTTAGCCTTTGCCATGTGGAAATGGCACCTTCCTCCCATCCGGGAGCCGGCGGAGACGACCATAAGCCAGCCTCTTGCGATGAAATACACCCCCTGGCAGGTGTCCATGGATCCCAGCACCAAACAGGTGAACGCGGCAGCATTCCGGGCGTGGTACGGGATGATGACCGATGTTGTGGCCAACCAGCAACGAGTGCCCAGGCACTCGCTGGATGAGTACAGTGAGCAGGTGTGGTTTGGGGTCAGCCACAGGCACACCTTCATCCGGCCAACTTGTGTGCCGGCCGCCACATTTCACATGGCGCCCCTTCGGTTCCAGCTGAATGACGACACCTTTCACCGAGAGGTTTCCGCGTGGCCGGGGGTCGTCAAGCACGTCCGCGACGGGATCACCCGCTATAACTTTGGGGGGATGCTGCCGTCACAGCAGCCTGCCGCGACCGGCGCAGCGGGGTCCTCACAGGTTGCGGCGGACCCTTCACAAGAAGCAGCTGAGACCGCACCGACACTGCCTAAAGTGCTAGTCCCGATCGTCGAGCACCTCAACGACCAGGTACGACGACTTAACGTGTCCACCCAAGTTGCTTCGAGTGGTGCCCCTATATTTCCCTCTTTTGCTAAATTTCATATTAATCGGTCTCGTGGTCCCTCCAACACCGCCCCCCTCATTTCCCCCATTCCCACGAACCTGTTCCCTTCTGCCACCCCCCTCCTCACACCAATGGGTGAACCGGCCCCCGAACCCGATTCAACAGACCCACCTCCATCCAAGAGGGCCCACGTTACGGTCACAGATCCAGTGGTGGATCTTACGGAGGATGATCCACCAGCCACTCCGCCCACAGCAACTTTGATTCTGGAGGAACCTCTGATCGATCCGGCAGAGTTCCTCAACCTCCGCCTCCCTCCCACTTCTTTCACTCCGTCCACCGCTCCCACCAGCCGACCACCTGCCACCTCCCCCAATCCATCCAACTCATCAGCCACTTTGTCAGATTCGTTGATCCGGGAACTTTTCGGAGGTGACCACGGGGTGGAATTCACCTCCAGTACTGCAGCCATGGTACCACCGGTTGACCCCGTGGCCACAGCCCAGGACCTTTAGGCTACTATATCTACCAGGTTCACGAATGGGGGGGCTGATTCGGCTACCCCTCCCCCAGAGCAGACCACGCAGAAAGACCGGCCGGAGTCCGATGTGGCCACTGCTGTACAGCAGCAGACGCCGGTCCATCCTCCAGAAACTTCCAGCCGACCAGCGGCCAGCAACCAACCTTCGCAGGAGAGGGTGCCGGAGCAGGGCACACCCAGCACGACCAATACAGAACAATGGAGTCCAGTACAGTTGTACCTGCTCATTCAGCGGGCGGCCCTCAAGGCCGAGCAGATTCAAACAGAGCTACAGCAGCGATGCACCGAGCAGCGGAATCAGATCACGGCGCTTACTGAACAGTGCAATCAGTTGCTGCAGGAGAAGACCAACCTCCAGGAGCAGGCCAACATTGTTATTCAGGCGCTCTCCAGCGTATGGCCCGCTACAAGGGCTCACTATGCCCCACTCCCTGCTGGTATAGAGGAGGACAGTATAGCACTACAGGCTCACCACCTCAGGGAAGTTTTCACTATTGTTTGCAGGGAGAACCAGGAACTCCAAGCGGCGTTAGCCACACGGCCTACCCTTCCAGATCCACCTAGTGACCATTCAGGACAGGTGACTGCCAAACAGACGCAGGCAGTCAGTCTACAAGCAACTCTCCATTCCACTGCTGCCGCGGCTTCTGCCCTTATGCGAAGTCTGCAGGAGTGCTCACTAGCGCTAACGGTCAAGACGCAGCCTATCGCTGCCCAGCTGCAACAGATTGCCCGGGACATTCAGGCAACCATGGACCCAACAAGGTTAGACCAGCTCTACGCCCAGTCGGACGAGCTGGAACTTCACATGCAACAGACTGAGGCCGAATCGGCAGCGGCCAAACATGTCATCCGGGAGATTCGTCCGCCCCTTCGCACCCATGCTGACGCTATGCACTAGCTGGATGCCAAGGCCGAAGCCCAGCTCACCACGCTGTTCGGGGCTGCCCCGACACCCATAGACGAAGCCACCGCTAACCAAATCTCTCAAGAAGCCGACCTGCTTATGCAGGAATGGCAGCAAGCAGTGGCAGCCTTCACGGAGCTTAGAGACACAGCGCTCCACCGGGTCCCGGAGTTGGGGCCCTTGTTTGAACAACCAAGTGGCGGAGCACAGCAGGAAAGGGCGGAGGGTGAAGGCACAGTAGAGCAGAATACGAGTGCCAGCGAGGCAATGGAAATAGAAACTGTTATTTGTGATTGACTCGCGGACGAGTCAAGGAATTGTGGTCGGGGCCTCTTGGGGCCCTTGTTTTTTTTTAGTTTTGACATCTTGGCCAAGACATTTTGAGTTTTGACCCTTTTTGAGTTGCGGAATAAATACGCATGGCAACCGCGACCGCGCCGCAACTACCAGGAGTTGCGGAGCTATCAAGGTGGCGCGGAAGCACTCGATAGCTGGAGATAGAATGGAGATAAGTGCAGATGAAGGAAACAAAACAGAAAACAGAAAGTGGAACACGTAGACATCAGAAGAGAAGCTGAGAGAAGCCGAAGTGAAGACGCAGAGGAGCCGATAGTCGCGAGAGCGGGTGAATAAATAATAGTCACCTGGCTGAAATGGGGGTTGGAATACTGAGAGTTGAATGCATACTGAAGAGGTCGCGAGGCCAGAGACAAGGAAGGACGCGCAGAGCAGCTGCGGAGGATTCATGCATGTTCTTCATATGGGTTCTTATCTTCTCTATTCTACCTTTCTGTTCTGAGATTCATCTGTATCAGCTCTGTGAGCTAACAGGAAGATTGTCATGTAATCATGTATTGGGCCAAGAGATTAATATAATGGAAGGTTGCTGTCTCAATAAGATGTCCATGTGCATGTAATGTGGTTATGCTGGTTTAAAATTTTATTTATGAATGTCTAAATGCTTATTAAGTGATCTTGCACATATAACTTTGTATATGAATGGATGAACCGTCTTTCTTTAGTTGCGGGTTTGTTCCTTGCCCTTGATCTCATCCCCTTTTGCATGTGGTTGCGGCACGCCTCGGGTGAGACGCACTGCTCTCCTGAGCAGGGTGAAAATGCCGGCGTGTTCCTAGACTACACCGGATCCCTTTGTTGGCCACAACTCTCGAACCTGGGTCTTGTCCGCGAGACCTGACTTCTCGCCAACAAATGGTTCCGTTGCCGGGACCTGCATGTTCTGAGGGGATCTAGATCATGGTATCGAGGATTTTTGAAGGAGCAATACGGCGATGGTGGGATGATCATCTAGACCAGTTCATTGCTCAGCAAGCAAAGCTGACCAAGAAAAAGGAGGTGGCGATCAAGGAACTTGTTCTTTTCTCTGATTCAGCCAGTGATACGTACGAAATTTTCTGGGGAAGGTTCCCTACGGACCTTTACAATTGGTTGCGGAGGTTACGAGCGACGCTGCCCCAAGAAGGCTGGCGGAAGATAAACCGCGGTTGGACGCACGACGACCTCGTGGCACTGCATCGGGTAGATACTGAACTAACCTGCGCAGTGGATTTCTGGGTAAGGACCACGTTGGAAGGGTACGTTGTGGAGTTTGCTGCCGAGTGCTACCAATCCTTCTCGAAGGCCGAGGCTGTTTTTCACTCAGGGCTGAGGCGGAAGCTATTGAAGGAGATTTCGCTGTGGATCAAAGCCCTGATGGTGGACGAAGGGTTGATTGAATTCCACAAAACGAGTATGGAAGCGTAAACCATCCATACTGGGGGAGGGATTGAGGGGACCGATGCTGTGTAGACTGTGAGAGTGGGGAGCGGGGGATGGACGTTGAGGCCGCATGCAAGTTGCGGGAGCTACGTGCGCATCGGCGGGCACAGATCGCCGATAGGTGGCGAAGAATGGTAATGAGATATTTGAAGAGAAGAGAGATCGAGAGGAAGAATCAGAAGGAGGCGCCTCAGAGGACGGGAGTTATGGGTTTGGATACCCGGAAAGAAGACGAGACAGCAGCGAAAGTGCAGTGGGTGCACGGGAGCCCAGAAATGTGAGGAAGAGAGATCGTGACTAGCAAAGATAACGGAAAGATGCAGCCCGAAGAGAGTGCCGATGATGAATGGCACGGCGTGATGCAGCAGATGTTTCAAGATCAGATGGCACCCACCCCTCCAGGCAGCCCTACTTCCCACCTTCCGCATGGCCAGGATCCCGACCTTCCCCTAGTACTTCTCCTTGTGGCGATATTTTATTCGATTCTGAATGGTATGGTCTGTCCCAGATGGTCAGCGTGGCCCGTCGTCGCCTTCGGTAACAGCAGCGTTACTAGTAGTAGTATTTTCCCTAGAGGGACCGTTACGCAACCAGGACCGAGAGGTTTTATCCTGGTTAATTCTCCGCCAGTACACATGGCTGGATCTTTCACCCGGTATCCAGAGTTCTCTGGCCGGGGCAATGACGACGTAGAAAAACACTAGTATCTGTGCGAAGCCATCTCGAGGGCTCGACAGATGCCAGATGCAGGGAAGTTAATAGAATTCCAAACCACACTCAGAGAGAGGGCTCTGCGATGGTTTATCAAGTGGTCCGAGGCGCATCCTAACCCTGTAATTGCGGACGTGAAGCGATATTTTGTCCGCGAATTCAAGCTTCCCCAGACAGACCAACAGGGCCTGTCCGAGCTGTCGAAAATTAAGCAGAAGGAAGGTGAGACCGTGTGGGAGTAGACGTGGCGATTCAAGGACGCGATCGGGAAACTCAGCTACCCGATTGATCCAAACCACCAGAGGGAATGGTTCATCAAGGCTCTGCTCCCCTTGACACGAACCCCTCTTACTCAGCAGAAGATTGATAATCTACAGGACGCTTTGGAGCAGGCCATGAAGATTGAAGCCATGGCGAGCTACCCCCAGGAATATCGGGGGTGGGGGGGGGGGGTGGCCCCGCAAGACCCTTCTTTGGTAGGGTTGCAACACTAGATCGCCAGCTTGACCGAAAAGCTCAAGGAACTTCAACCGGTGAGACCAGCGCGACCAAATGTTTGGTGTACACATTGCCTAGTCGAGGGCCACGTCGCAACCGAATGTCCTCGGTTGCGCGGCACAGGAGCAGGACCCTCGGTCGTAGCGATCCAGGGGGTGGTGCGGGGATGAACCCCAGGGAGTCTACCAGCCACAACAGACCTTTGCGGGGTTTCCACCGCAACCGGGGTCCTCCACCACAGAGTACTGTGAGATTTTCCAGACGATGGGGCATCCTCCTCGGATGTGCGTGATATTACAGAAGTACTCCACGGTCCCGAATAATGTATACTGCGAATTCTGTGTGTCAACGACTCACAACACTGAGCAGTGCAGGGCACTTGACGCACTTGCGGATCGATTAGATCGTCTCTCATACAGGGTGAACGAGGCTCCAAGGGGAAGAGGTGGTGGCATGCGGGGAGGCCGAACAGGAGGACGTGGTCCGGTAAAATGTTACAACTGTGACTAGGAGGGTCACGTGGCTAGAGAATGTCCCCTTCTGCGACGACCCTGGTGTTCCCAGTGACGGGTCAACGCCCACGCTACCGAAGACTGTCCGGAGCTCATCAAGAAGTGGGAAGAACGGGTGAGGCAGAGGGGAGAAAATCTGATAAATTCAGAGCCGCGGGGGGCTGCAACCCCAGACATGCAGAACGTCGCAATTGTGACATGAGGCGGAAAGAAGACTGGAGAGGATGCCCATGAGAGGGAGCCAGCCCGAGTGGTTCGGCCGGCATCCCCGAAGAATTTGATCAGGCCCGAGGTCCAGAAGAAGTACTTCCAGGAGGCAGTTGAGGCCTTCGCCCAGTTGCGGAACGAGGGAGGGTTGGAGGAGCCCATGCTGCCGGAATCTGGTGCGCAAAACGTCGCAGGTACTGTGGTCGAGGATTGGCTCCGGCTATTCCTCAGGATTGTTGACAACGCTGCGCTGCGGCAGCAGCTCAAGCATGCTTTGGATGGAGCACTGCAGGGATGCATAGAACTTAGAGATCCGGCAGACGCTAGCCCTCAATACGTGCAGCGCGTCAAGCGGAACAAGCAACGAACAGGCAAAGAATTCCGGCTTAACACACAGGTCGCAGGGTTCCAAATCAGCGACACCATGTTTCACTTGGGGTCCGACGTCAACATTCTGCCACGAAAGACATGGGAGGCTCTTGGAAGGCCACGGCTAGCCTACTCACCAATCCAACTTAGGATGGCGAACCAGTATTTCATTTTGCCAATCAGCCGGCTCGAGGGTGTCGAGGTCGACGTTGCGGGGGTGAAGACATACACCGATTTTGAGGTTATTGATATCATGGGCGACAAGGATCCCTATCCTGCCTTACTCGACATTGATTGGGCTTTTAAGAATTATGCCATCACCGACCTTAAGAAGGAGCTGATGATCTTTGAGGATGGGGAGGTACGGGTCACCCATCCTCTCGACCCGTATCAGGGCCCGCGATATACGGAAACGGTGGACAATCAAGAGGATGCTCAGATGATGGACCACCTTTATTAGATAACCGCAAGAAAGCGGGGTGATTATATTAACCTGACTGTGACTGGCTCTGTCAGTTGGCGGAGTGTGCAGAGCTCAGAGCTCGGATCCGAACTCGCTTGGGAAGACTGGCAGTAAGGGGGGTATGAGACCACCACACGGAGATGTGCCTCCATTGCCCAAGTCCGATGGGTAGGGACTGAGATCCGCGGATATCCCCACATTATCAAACATGCAAGCGATCGATACTTTTATTGCCAAAGTGGAAGATCGGGTCCTAGGCGAAAATGGGATGGCCCTTTTGGATGTGGCCTTGCGATCCAACGTCGGCTCGATGGTGGAAAAATCACCCCGCAACACTCTGTTGCGATGGGAGTGTGTGGTGGAGGCTGCAAGGGCATGCTTTAAAGAGGATGAAGGACCCTCTGAAGTACGCTTAAGTATCATGGAAATTCGGACCCGCGACACCATTTGCGGGCCTACGAGGAACAGTGGCGTAGCACCTGGTACCCTGAGGAGCTGTGGGTCCACAGGTTTATCCACTCCCTGGGTACAATTCCCCAGGCCTATTACCTGGAGGAAGAGCGGAAACGGGGAACCCACTCTTGGCAGGCAGTTACGGACAAGTTCGTTCGGTGCTTCTTGTTTGAAGGGGAGACGGTGCAGGAGTCTCAGGCCCTACTGGCAATCAAGGAGGTCTTGTTTTTCCACCACCCCGAGCCCGACGGGGGTTCAGTTGTGTCATGACCAGAGGTTAGGCGCAAGTTGGTTTGCCACCAGATTGACGGCGATCCGGATGACGATAGTCTAGAGGACCTCAGGCATATCTACTTTGACGAAAGGGAAGGCGAGCGGAGCATCAATGAAGAGCTGACGACTGAAGGAGTCCATTTATAGCCACTAAAGACGAAGAAGCTGAACATTGGAATAGACGAGAAACCCAAGCTCGCAACGGTGGGAGATTACTGGGACAAGGAAACGACAAAAGAAATTTTCAGCCCCTCCGGGAGTGTTAGCCATCAGTATTTTTTACATGTTAGTGATGACTATATCTACAGCTGAGTTTTCTAGAAACTGATTTCCTTATGTCAATATGTCATCCAGAAAACCCTCCTAAAACTTTTTCCACCCTTCTACCTTTTCAGTTCGCCCATGTCGAAATCAAAACCTCATATCACAATCCTATCTAGCTTCAGCCTTATTGGTCTGCCCATCAGCTTTAAAATGCAAATCCACATCTGTTTCAAAAAGTCTCCCCTATGTTAGGAAGTGGCGCTTTAGGACATTTCACCCTTGTCAATCATCAAAAAGCCAAAAAGCCTCCATCTGCAACAGACCTACCATGACTGACCTCTTACTTCGCAAATGAAATTGACAAACAGCCCTAAGTCGCGCCACTCATATCCCCTAGATCTCAGCTCTGCACAAACCCCAATCTCAAGCTGACTATTAGGTTTTTCACAGTGTTCTATGGTTTCTACAAAGGCAGGAAAGATAATTTCATCTCATGGAGTCAATGTTTGAGTTTACAGTTAGAGGAACAGCTGCTTCTAAATATATTATGAGCCTGAGATGAAGCTGCAAAACAAAAGTCACTCATCAGGACCTTACAGCTCTTTCCAGCATGAAAATCACAGTAAGAAAAGGTCACCACTGTCTCAGCAAACTGGTAAATGGTCAAGGCCCAGAACCTCCTTCATTTACAAGCAGAGGGTTAGGGCGCCTCCTTCATCCATAAGCAGAGGGCGCGGGCCAATATTGACTTAGAAGATTGCAAAAGTCCAGGTTTGCCTTTACTGAAAAATGAAACAATATCTTCAGGTTTTATGAATGTGACTGATGATCATAACAGGAACAGAGTTTGGAATATGCTAAGAAAAAGAGCCTGGTCTGATAAAGGAGGTCATCTGAAGCTTTCAAATCATGTGAATTGTTGAAATGAAGAAAGGCAGGTCATTGGTAAAAATTCCAATCATAAGTACCCTGCTTATCCACAAGATCAAATAGAACAGATGTTAATCAATGCCATTACACAGGCAGAAGGAAATTTCTTGTTTTCTCAAAAAGACACTGACCTCCATAATTACAGAGACTATCCTTCAAATAGTTTGTCATGAGATGACCAAAACAAATGATGATATTCCAGTCACCTTTAGAGCAGTGCAGATAAACAGTGTCACTGTGGCTAGGTTTTCTTCTGAAATACAGTGATGTTTGCAAAAAGAGATGCTAATATTGATGTTTTTCAAAAGGTTCACTTACCATCACATTCAGAGAAGGGATGTGTCAAACAGAGTTGTTAAAAATCCTTCAGATACCTTACCTGATGAAGAGCCTCCTCCATATATGAGCAGATGGCCAAAGCCATTGCAGGTTGTTGAAAACTGATGGGTCTAGAAGGTGCAGTGGAAGGATACCAAAGAACTGAATAGGAGTCATTGCACAGGTAAGTGTTACTGTTTATGATGCAAAGGTATTGATTTCCCTTTTCAAAGAGCTATCTCTCAGACTGTACCTGCAGTAGAAAAGAGAAAATATTGAATATATGTATGCCATTGATACCAAAAAGAAGGCAATTTTCCTTGAGGGAAAGGGTCAAAGCAGCAAAACAATATCGTCCAGTTATGAAATGGTTCTATTGACAAAAAGGGGTTAACACACTGGTCAAAGCAAAATAATGACTGTGTATCAAAGAGCCATGTTTTCTTATTTTACAAGCTTATCTTTTCAGATAGACGAGCCAAATGGGTATACAATCTTATGAATAGGCAGAAGAACTTTGTTTTGATGAATTATCACTGTTTATATGTCTTATAACAAACACAGTTGTCATCATTCCAAAGGGCAGATGTAGCACAGAACTACATGGAAAAAGGATCTGCAGACAAGGCTTTTAAAATTCTGTCACCAAGAAGATTTCCCCTTTAAGTTATTGTTCACTATGTTCGAAAGGTCTTTCAGCCTGTGATCATTGTTGGATAGTTTAAAAAGAAGAAGCACAACCTTTATTGTTTAAGGGAAAAAGGGTACTGTATACTACACCTACAGGCAGGGATTTGAACACCCACTATAGGTAAAAGATGAAGAAGCTGTCGAAGACCAAGAGTTGTCAGAGAAAATTGACAAATTACCTGTGTTATTAAAACATCGTAGCAGAAGTGGTGGAGTTGGTTGAATTGTTTGTCAAAATTTAAAGTTCGGGGTCAAAGTTGATGTTCGGGTTCACATATTCAAAATGACAAAACCCACTGTTTTAAAAACAAAACAGAGTTGAACACCAACGTTCCTTTTCCAAGTAAATGAACGTTGGATTTTGTTTTAAATTGACATCAAATAGAGGGAAATATTGTCAATTTCAAAACTAAAACCACCCCCCGTGCCTCCCTAGCACCAAGGCAAGAAAATCTGGTCAAAAAATTCACAAGTTTGCACTGAGAAAAACTGCGCGACGTGCCTGGGTTCTTGCGCGACGTGCCTGGGCAGAAAATTGCACGGGCCACCTTTGTCGAAGCGACGCGCCTGTACATTGGCGCGACGCGCCTGTACAAGGCCGCCCGACCACCCGACAGGCCACCCACAGTAATTTTTGCGCGACGTGCTGACTGCAAAAGAGTGCCGCGCAGCTTGTGAAGATCCCTGGTGCTCCTCCGGCCCCACACAAGGGTTGTCCATCAATTTTAGAGGTATTTCTCACGCATTTTACCATGTTATTCAAAGCCACCTCAAGGCTACAGGGGAAAACTGTTGATTGACTGCCTTATATTGTTCGAAACTTATTTGACAAAGTTGCCATCCATTCAAACAAAGGTTTTCATAATAGCTCCAGAGGGCTGCATTCATAGAGGACCATTTATTGTTTTAAAAGAGAAAACTCACATAACCCCTGTCTTAAAGCTCTACAGTCTTCTAAAAACTCTGTCAGTTTTTGCTCCAATACTGTGTATTAGCAGTCTAATCATATGTGGGGTAGTTTGCTTGAGATGCAAAACAGTGGAAAGTGGGCACACCTGTACAAGACAGAACTATTGAATGACTATAAGCCTTCTTGAGCAGGGAGCGAGATGTGTTGGTTGACATCTAAGACTTCAAAAAACAGAGTGATTGTTGGCATTTTCTCACAAGCACACCTTTTAGCAAACTGCCTCCCTGTTTCACTGTATTTTGTCACTACTGTGAAGAGTTGTTGAACAGAGATTTTCCAAAGGTACAGGGCCACTTTCTATAGGACAAAAGAAGAGCAGAGGTTGTTGATGGTTGAATTCTAACTTTGGAGGCAGAGGTACAAAAGTGGTGTTTGATTTCTTAAAAATTCACAAATGAAAAGGGCCACTTTCTAAAGGGCAGAGTTGTTGGTGATTGCATTTAACATTGAGACAGAGGTACAGGTGTAGTGTTGACCTTTGAAATTCACAAGTAAAGAGGTGGTTTTCCTAAAGCACTATGCATTGATTTCACACCTAACCTAGGTCTGCCTTTTCCTTGCACTATATTGTATCATGCTGGATATTTGTTGACAGAGAGTTTCCAAAGGTGACAGCACATTGAAGGGTAGAGTTTTGTTGATGGGAATTTAAACATTGAAGACAGAGGTATAGATGTGTTGGTAGATCTCTTAAAATCACAAGAAAAAAGTGTGTTTTCTAAACCACTGTGCACTGTTTTTACACCCAACCTAGGTCTGCTTTTTCTTTTCACTACATTATGTCATTTTGAAGAGCTGTTGATTGTGATATTTTTCAAGAGGAGGACCATTTCTAAAGAGCAGGGTTTTAATATTGAAGATTGGTCTTATAGATGCAGAATGCAAGGGTTGGTTGATCTCTAACAAACTCACCAGGAGGAATGATTGCTTAACACTACATACAGGAAGTTTATACAGCATATTGTCTCATCTTTATTGATGGTTTCCTATTGAGAAATTCACATGGCTGAAGTGCATCCAGAGTTGAAGGACTGTTTTTAAGAAGTGCAGAGGTGGTTTATTCAAAGAAACATTGTTGCATTTTATCCAAACCACAGTGTCCATATCTGTCCAAACAGTCTAGTGGCCAGTTTCAATCCAGCAGAGCATACCTAGTTTCATGTCACAGGTAAGAAATAAGTTTGCCTCTTCAAGGATTTGGTCAAAGTCGAGAATGCCTCCAAAAGCGAAGAGATCACGGGAAGCGGTCCATAAGAGATATGAGCCTATCTCCATAGAAGAAATCAATGCTCACCCATCGGTGCTTTTGATTTCCATGAAGTAGGGCACATCTTGATTCTGCCGGATAGAAGAAGTCAAGAGTTTTTCGCCACTAACACATTTGTGCGCTTTGAGATTCAAGGACAAACACTTCCAATTGGCGGATCTTGATTTCAAAATCTCCCCAAGGTATGTGTCCAAAGCTACCAAGATCCCGTATCATGGTGAAAAGTGGTTTAAACAAGCTCATCTTGATCTAGAGGATTATAAACTTTTCATCAAGCCCGAACATAGGGAAACTATCACTGCTATTTTCCCTGTTTCCTATCTTCTTGACAGTTATGCTCCACTGATGAAAGCCATAATGAGATATTTCACTTGTGAAGGGAGGTTTAACCAAATTTATGCCTACCATGTCCGCTTGTTGATGCATTTTACCAGAAGCAGGCAACTAAACCTTCCGTACTTTTTGTCCAAAAGCATAGAGAATGAAAATGGCTTCTCTTGTCCAAAATAAAGCTCCTCAGCCAAATTCCTTCTCTCTTTCATCATTCCTTGATCAAGATTATCTTCTTACACCAGCTGGAGAAGAAAGGGGTTTCATGGGATTCATTCATTAGCCATGCAGATTTCGCCACTATACCTCCTATTCATGTTTCTCCTACTCAGCCTGCCCATCGCCCAGTGCCTTTGTCTAGTAGGCCTACCCCTAAAAAACTCAAGGTCAGCCATGAGCGAGGCAAGTCCACGAGGAGAAGGAGAGAGCGAGTGAAACACGGGAGAAAAAGAAGAAGCGTTGAACGACTGACTAGATATTGAGGGACGGCGGCGGTTGGAATTGATGAGCAGCTGACAACTAGATTTTGAGGGACAGCAACGGTTGGATATCATTGGATCGATGCGACTACGGGTGATGAACGGTAGTACGGGGAAGAGGAATAGCGAGCGGAGCCGGTAGTTGGAGCAGCAAGTTGGGCGAACAATTGAAGCGCCTTTGAGCCACAAAGCGGAGGGAGTGTTGGGGAAGGACAACAAAGGCGGGAAGGCTGCCTCCTTGATAGTGACCAAACCTGTAACCTTCCTAGAAAGAAATTGCCCAAAAAGACAACTTCTAGCTTGCCAAGGAGAAAGAGCGCTAGATTGGCATTCAAAGGCAAAAGTGCAGTTGGAGAAAGTGCCAAGCATGGAGGTAAATCAGTTGTCATCCCTATCCCAAGCAATGACAGTGATAATGAGGCCCGCATCCTTGAAAACCTCCTCATTCACAAAGAAGGGCAAATTGAGGTGTTACAAGAAGATCTTCAAAGGGCGAGGAATTTCAACCATTTCTTGGAGGATGAAAACAAACAAATGAAGTATCATGCAGCCATTCATGAGGCAAGGGCGATCAAGTACAAGAAAGAGGCAGAAAAGGCGCAAGTAAGAATTGAAGAGCTCATTGGTGAGTTTGATGATGAAGAGGAGGAAGACCAGCCTAGGCGAAAGAGGCCTAGGACCATCGGGCTTAGAAGGGCCTTGGCGAAACATAGAGCAGAAGAACAAGCTCATTTCGAAGCCTTTCCTCTCACTGCCCTCTTTGAGCAGGAAATTGAGGAAAACAAAGAAGCATGGCTTGAGAGGGCTAACCAGGATTTGGAGACAAAGCTTGAGAGGGCGAATAGGGATCTTGAGCTACAGAGAAAGAGGACTCCTCACTTTCAAAAGCTGAATCAGTTTGCCCGGCGCAAACTAAAGGCAGCACAAGAGAAATTGAAGACGGTGAAGGGGAAGCGCCTAGCACGGAAGGAAGGGAAAAGCATATCAGCCATTGATATTTTGGCCTCAGCTTCGAAGCATGTTGCTATGGACCCTTGAGGGTCATGCATGCCAAATTAGGGCCTTTTTCGACAACTTTTTGTTTTTTGGCATTTTTTGGGTTTTTGATAAAAAAACTCATAATTTCGCCATTTCAGTTTGAGGGGTTGTCAAGGGAGGAGGATGATACCGATGGATGCCATAATTCCATGAGCAGGTCTCCAGCAATTTTCAGAGCATTTGGAGATCATTCGCCCCCTCAAATTGGCGAAAAACAGCCCCATTTTGCACATTCTGCCCGCCATATCAGCAGTCTGCTATTTTCTGGGTTTTTGCACACAGGTATAGTTTTGAGGGACTTTCAGAGATCCGATTGAGGTGATTTCACTTGCGCCGGAAAGTAGACACAGAACGCTTTCCAACGGGCCATCATGAGCCTCATTCCGACACCAGGAAGGCTGCCATTTTCCTTCAACAAGTCAGGGGACCTTTTTCAGGCATAAATATGAAGTATTTTTGTAATTTTGAACTCCAAAAATCTGCTTTTCCCAAATGTGCATTTAGCTATTTTTATACTTGGGAAATGATGTAAAGTCAATATAATTTCCGTTTTTAGCAGTTTTTAGATATTTTATGGGATATTTTGTGCCTTGGGCTTTGCAAAGCCTCAAGGACAAGTTTAGATATTTTGACTTGGCCAATGGGATAGCTAGTTGCTCCATGGGGTTTTCCTCCCTCAAGCCTATTTATCCCATGGTTCTCATTGTAAATCAGAGGCTGAACTTGAGAGAAGAATTAATGCATTGGTCATATGAGCTTTGAAGAATACACTTGAGTTATGATGTTTGGATTGCCTCTTGGATGCTTTTGAGGAATGTTGAAGGTTTGTTGATGGATTCCTTGACATGGTAGAATGGTATAGTGCTTCTTAATGTGTTTTGTCTTCTAGTTTTCACTCATAATTCATATTTCTTGCTGCTATAGATCGGTAAAGATTGATTTTGAGATATGCCCATGGAGGCACCTCAAAATCCCTGAATCTTCATAGCTTGATGTTTTCTTCTCCCTTAGTTATGCTAAAGAATTCTTAGCTGCTCTTTAGTAACCTAAGGTATTGTTGCTAAGTTTTATTTATAAGTTCTATGTATGTTGAGTAGGATGTATGGTTTGCCCTACCTACCTACAAGCTGCCCATAGTTCTGTCCATAAAACTTTCTCTTTGACTGATTTGTTGATCATCTTATTGAACCAAGGAGGCCTAGTCCCGATCTAGCCCTTTGCCTAAAACTATGAAAACTTGTTTGTCAAAGTGCCCAATGACTTAGAGACTATGTTTAGGCGTTTCGGCGTAGTTTATGAGTTGTTAGTTTGTCTTATGTGTTTTCCCCAAAGTCTGATAGCCATTTCCCGAAGTTAGAGGGTCTTATACCTTTATGTATGGCTGGAATGTTTGATTTCTATGTATTAATTAGCTTATAGTTATACTTAGCATGATTAATGGCTTGCTATTACATGTTTATTGTCTGCTATTAACTAGTTACACTTGAAATCCCTTGTCTTTCACCAACTTGTTGTCCACTTAATCCATTTTGCCCAGAGATCCCTTCTACCGTGAATCAAATCGGCCCTACAGCAGCTTTACATCATCACTTCATAGCTTCCTCGACCTGTTTGACCCCATAGCCCAATTTATCTACATCTTGTTATCCAGTTTATGTATTTGATCAGTTTCATTCCTCACAAACTTAAAAAACCAAAAAACTAAAAACATACTTCATAACTAGCCTAATATCAAAACACCGCAAGTAAACACACTGACATCTTTTACACATATAGAGAGAGCCCTCTCTGAGTCCAGGAAGGCTAGGTCCTTGGGCTCCAAAGCTTGGTTTGATGTTACATCGTCATTTGGCTAGCCAATCGGCCAAATCACGGGACTCTAACATAATGGCGATCACGGTGGGACTTTGAGTTAGTGACAATCTAAGGACACCTTAGAACTCTAGAAGTCCCTTATTTTTAAGAATACTGTTTGATTGACTTATCCCACCGCTCACTAACATAATGGCGATCACGATGGGACTTTGAGTCAAAACATCCTAGGTATCCCTTAGGAACTCTCAAAATCTCAGTCAAACTTAGAAGAGTAGAATCTGGTTGTCTCACCATCCTAGCAAAATGATGAGTCAGTTATAGGAAACTCTTCCAAACCTCAGAACTACATAAAACTCAGAAAAACCCCAAAAAAACTCCCTTAGATTGGTTTTTGTCAAGTACTGGTGGTGGACCATACACATATACCTCAAAATAACTAAAAATCCACCTGGCGACTCCACTAAATTTCTAGTAAGCCTTACTACTTTTCAAAACTCTAGGCTACTATCCGATAAACCTATCCCACCACTCACTAACATAGCGAGAGATGGTGGGACACTGAGTACATAATAGTCCAGCAAACTCTTATGGACTTTTTGGTCCTTTTAGGTATCATAAACAAGCAAGCAGTCCATAGATCCATTTAGAGTAAACTCTTTTTGTTCTCATCACCCTAGCAAAGTGTTGAAACAAGTCTAGGATACTTTAACAAACCATAGGCTGCACATAAAACTCAGAAAATTCAAAAACATTCTCAAAAATAGTTATTGTTGGTGGACCATAGCTATCTTCATAAGAACAACCCATTTTCCACCTGGCGACTCCACTAATCCATCCTGTTACTTTGACCATCCTTCACCTTAGTAAAACCTTAGAAAACCCACTCATCCAGAACATTCACCAATATCATTCTCTCTAAACTCTGGATCTAAAATCTGGCTTCACGAAGAATCAATACCAGATCTCATCCAGACCCAAATCCCCCTATCATAGTAGATAACCCAGAGAAGATTCTGTGGCAAGCTTCCGAAACTGATCATCTAACTTCTGGTAGATTCCCCCGTAGAACAAGATCTGTTCCTAAACATCGCACTAGCCTACTAGATTCACCTTTGGAAATAGAGTCATCACAAACTCTTCCCAGAAGAAAATCATATAGTAGGATAGACTTTGACGATCTTGAACCCATAGACACCCCACAGAGTCCTAGTAGAGAAGCTTCACCTACCACTCCTCCTGATTTCCAGCTTCTTTATCAGTTTGGCTCCTATCATCCCAGATCTGCTCAAAACCAGATCACTAGTCCAAGTTCATCCGCCACACCTGGTCAAACCACCACTGTTCAAACCACTTCATTTCAGCCTACTAGTCCTCATCTTGTACATCATCCATTAGCTCCGGTCATGGCTGCCTGGTACGCACCTTTGGTGTTACCACCACCTTTAGCTCCTCTCCCAAACAAATATCAAGACAAAATCCCACACTTTACTGGAGAAGACACCACCACACCTCAACAGCATATAAGTAGAATGAGTGATGCTTATGAATACCTAGAGGTACAAGACGAGACTGTCAGAATGAGAATATTTGCCCAAAGTCTTGGTGGTGAACCCAAAGCATGGTTCAAAAGCTTAGCTCCAAACAGTATCCATGATATCCCAGAACTTCATCAAGTTTTCAGAAATAGGTGGGAAATCCGAAGAAACCCCATTCAAATCCTGTCAGAATATAACAATCTAAAACGGAAAAATGGGGAAAGTGTCCAAGCTTACTGTACTAGGTTCAACAGTGTATATAACTCCCTACCACCTCATTTCAAACCTCCACTTGGTCTAGCCTTGGCAAAATTTCCCGAAGGTTTCGACCCAGACATGACATATCATTTGAGAGATAAGGATCCCCCTACCTTGGAGGAAATGCAACAAATAGCCATAAAAGCAGATGCTAACTTGGCAGAAAAGAGGGCTAGGACTAGATCGGAAAGGAAGGTCACCTATAGAGACGAGGTCTCGACCTCATCACCTTCCCTAGATCCTAGAATAGATGACTTGGTCAAATCCATGGCCAAAATGTGGGAAAAGATAAATGAAAAAGCTCCTGTTAGGGAAAACCAGCCAAACCCTCCAATCAGAAACCGAAACCAAAACTTTAGGAGGGAACAGCCCCAAAACAGACCAAGGGAAAATGACCAACAGATTAGGCCGCCATTCAATGAAAACTATGTGGAAGAGGATGATAGGGATACAGAACCTCTTGATGAAAGTCATCTAAACCTCATAGGATCTGATAGTGAGAGTGAGGTGTACCTCACAGAAGAAGAACAAGCCTTCTTTTCGCCTGATCAAGATGAGACTAACTATGAAGATCTTGACGACCCTACCATAGATTTTCAGAATGCCATTATAGAAGCTCACAGGAAATATGACCTTAGAAGTAAAAGAAACCAAGATAATGTCAAGAAAGGTAACTCAGATACTGCTAAAGTCCCTAATACTTTCCTCAAGAAAGCAGTAGACAATGACAAAATCAAGGTTGAGAAGACTGACCAAAGCCAAGCTAAAGTTATCCAAACTAGTCCTCTCTCAGATACTCCTACGAAGGTCACCAAAACAACTATGGCAAACAAAATCCCTAAACAAGGTCAACAAACTCAGAACACAGACAAGGTCTTAGCTGAAAAAGCTGAAACAATCATATCCAAACTTCAAATGCCTTTTAGCTTTGAAGGCGAAATCGCTAAGATCAAAATCACCATGCCTCTTACTGAACTCATTGCCCAAAACTCTTATAAATCCCAAGTACTAAAATTCTTAAATCTAGGGAATGATGCAAACACTGTTAATCTCACTGATGACGTTCCTGAAGTATTGTTTGGTCCAAAGGTAGAGGGAAAATTCCAAGAAGGAGCTACTCTTCCATTTTACATTAGCCTAAACATCCACGACCAAATCCTCCACAATTCCATGCTAGACTCCGGCGCCTCGCATAATCTTATGCCGAAGGTAGTAATGGAAAGATTAGGCTTGGAAATCACAAGACCATACAAAGACTTGTACTCATTTGATTCAAGCAGAGTCCAATGCCTGGGTTTGATCAAAGACCTTTGTTTTAGTCTGGCCCAAATACCCGCTAAACATCTAATCATGGATATAGTAGTGGCGGAAATTCCTCCCAAGTACGGGATGCTTCTATCCAGATCTTGGAGAGCCAAACTCCAAGGGAATATCCAACTGGACATGTCATTTGCCACCATTCCTGTGTTTGGTCAAACCAGGATACTCTACCACGAATCACACATGAAATACATGATTAGCAGTCAAGATAGGCCAGATAATATTCCAATGTGCTCTTTGCGTTCCGACTTAAACTCTTTCATTATGCATATAGATGTAAACATGGAGGAAGAGTCAGAAGAAACTATTATAGACTTGGATCCACCACATCAGTTGTCCCTGATGCCTTATGATGAACTGGACACTCAAAACTAGCATGATCATGAACAGCTGTGTCTTGAGGAAAGTAAGTTTCCCCTCTCCAAAGTAGGATTAGAGCAAGAAGCACAAACCCTCATGTACTATCAAGAAAATTGCTCTAGCTTTAGTCAAACACCAGCAGTAACTTGTGGAAATTTCTTCCGGGTAAAAGCTTTCGAAGACCTACACATCATAAACCTATTTGGAACCCGGGAGAAAGGGAGTTTAATGTTTCTACCATACCTCAAATATTTACCATCATGTGACCCTCCTACTGCAAATAAAACTTTGACCATAACCTCAGTAGCTCAACATCTTGAGAAAATGCCAAATGAACTTTTTATGAGCAAGGATGACAGTTATAATCCCGGCATACCTGAACTACTGAAATTGGCTCATATTTTGTCTTTTCATGAAGAACTTAGAAATGCTAAAATCAGGAATCTCATGCAAAATACTAATTTCTACAGAAAAAACAAGGGAAAACATTGTATCACTACCTTTCCCTCAAAAAACAACTTTAACAAAAGCAAACACAGCAAACTGAGACAAAATGAAATGATCAAGGAGAAAACTAGTGGCCATAGAATCTGCTTTGATTTTAGAAATAACACTACATCTCCATATAACAAAAATCATGTTTTTTCTACCCAAGATCATGATTCACCAATTGAAAATGCTTTTAATCATGTATTCTTGCAAGATCATCTTTCAAATCATAATCATCAGATTCCTTTGCAAAGTAGACAACTTAAAGATTTTTTCCAGTTTGCGGGAGGTAAATCTGATTTCAAGTTCAAAATTGCTAAACCACCCAATATCAGAAATCTGTTCATGAAGGCCATGTTCCCAGTTTTAAATTTCTGTGTTTTTGCATACCTTGATGATGTCACTATCTATTTCAAGAATTACCAAGAATACATACATTACCTGAAAAAAGCCTACAGTAAGGAAAGGAGTGGAAATCAGATATTCAGAGAAGTACAGAGGGAGGATACTGGGCTGTTTAGAGATTCTTGCATGAATCCCTATGTCATGCTAGAGAGAGAAAATTTCCCAAATTTTTCTTTTCAGGAGTTAAGTGGGCCAAGGGTGAGAGGAGATCCTTACGAGGATAAGATGCTGAAATTCCGTCATTTTCAAGATTTTTGAGTTTGAGACAATTTCAGTCATTGTACATACCATTTTTTGAAATATTGAAAAAATAGGAAAGTCAAAAACAGTAAAAAGCAGAAAAGAGGGCAAGTGAAGATAGAACAAAAGTCCCATGTTCCAAAAAATAGTCTTTCGGAAAGCGAGCAAGTCTAAATACCGCTACTAGTACTTCAATGTCTTGTTCATCTATCTAGCCTAATCATAGCTGAGCATGTTTAAATTTATTTGCTGATAAGTTAGTGAGTGCCAAGATAGTCAACATTGTGTAAGATTGACTTATCACAGAGCTTAGATTAGGGAGAGATTCTGGTTCCACATGCCTAAAACAGAACCAAAGAGAGAAGCGAGGGATGAAAAACATATTGTACATCTTAGCCCCGCTTGTCTAGTTTCCTTTTATTGCAGAATAACATTTGTGTGCAGCTTGTCTTTTATGCCGCAAATGCATGACAAATCAGACTGCCTAATCCTGATTTGATCATTTTTGAATTTCATGTTGTAGATTAGAGAATGAAATCCTGTCAAACTGCTTAATCTTGACAGTCGATCTAGTTTTAGGTAGAGAAAGGAAGGAGTTCATCAGCTTAATCTGAACTCCCGGCAGATATAAGAGTAGAAATAGATAGGTTCATTTTGCAAAAAGAAAAATATGCATTGTCAAAAGGCTGCTAGTTCAAATGCGCCAAAGAGAAGAAAAAATGTTAGGAAAGATAGTGGGGTAGGTAGAAGTATCATTGATGTTAACCATGCTGTCACTTTCAGAAATAACATCAAGAGAAGGGTAAAATTTTGCGCCAATGGATAAGGAAATGGTCTTCATAAGCCAAAGATCTGAATTCTGGACACCTCCTGACGAGGAGCTGCCCTCCCCAAATGGAGCCACTGTTAGCCATCAGTATTTTTTACATGTTAGTGATGACTATATCTACAGCTGAGTTTTCTAGAAACTGATTTCCTTATGTCAATATGTCATCCAGAAAACCCTCCTAAAACTTTTTTCACCCTTCTACCTTTTCAGTTCGCCCCATGTAGAAATCAAAACCTCATATCACAATCCTATCTAGCTTCAGCCTTATTGGTCTGCCCATCAGCTTTAAAAGGCAAATCCACATCTGTTTCAAAAAGTCTCCCCTATGTTAGGAAGTGGCGCTTTAGGACATTTCACCCTTGTCAATCATCAAAAAGCCAAAAAGCCTCCATCTGCAACAGACCTACCATGACTGACCTCTTACTTTGCAAATGAAATTGACAAACAGCCCTAAGTCGCGCCACTCATATCCCCTAGATCTCAGCTCTGCACAAACCCCAATCTCAAGCTGACTATTAGGTTTTTCACAGTGTTCTATGGTTTCTACAAAGGCAGGAAAGATAATTTCATCTCATGGACCAGTTCATTGCTCAGAAAGCAAAGCTGACCAAGAAAAAGGAGGCGGCGATCAAGGAGCTTGTTCTTTTCTCTGATTCTGCCAGTGATACGTACGAAATTTTCTAGGGAAGGTTCCCTATGGACCTTTACAATTGGTTGCGGAGGTTACGAGCGACGCTGCCCCAAGAAGGCTGGCGGAAGATAAACCGCAGGTGGACGCACGACGACCTCGTGGCACTGCATCGGGTAGATACTGAACTAACCCGCGCAGTGGATTTCTGGGTAAGGACCACGTTGGAAGGGTACGCTGTGGAGTTTGCTGCCGAGTGCTACCAATCCTTCTCGAAGGCCGAGGCTATTTTTCACTCAGGGCTGAGGGGGAAGCTGTTGAAGGAGATTCCGCTGTGGATCAAAGCCCTGATGGTGGACGAAGGGTTGATTGAATTCCACAAAATGAGTATGGAAGCGTAAACCACCCGTACTGGGGGAAGGATTGAGGGGACCGATGTTGTGTAGACTGTGAGAGTGGGGAGCGGGGGATGGACGTTGAAGCCGCATGCAAGTTGCGGGAGTTACGTGCGCATCGGCGGGCACAGATCGCCGATAGGTGGCGAAGAAGGGTAATGAGAGACTTGAAGAGAAGAGAGATTGAAAGGAAGAATCAGAAGGAGGCGCCTCAGAGGACGGGAGTTATGGGTTTGGATACCCGGACAGGAGACGGGACGGCAGCGGATGTACAGTGGGTGCATGGGAGCCCAGCGACGCGAGAGAGAGAAGTAACGACTAGCGAAGATAATGGAAAGATGCAGCCCGAAGGAAGTTCCGATGATGAATGGCACGGCGTGATGCAGCAGATGTTCCAGGATCAGACGACACCCACCCCTCCAGGCAGCCCTACTTCCCACCTTCCGCATGGCCAGGATCCCGACCTTCCCCTGGTACTTTATCAACCTTTAAGAAATATTTTTATTCAGTTACAAGCATTAAGTCAGTCATACAATAGTTCAGCAGCGTCGGTAATGCCCGTTAACAGCAGCGTTACTAGTAGTAGTATTTTCCCTAGTGGGACCGTTACGCAACCAGGACCGGGAGGTTTTATCCTAGTTAATTCTCCGCAAGTACACATGGCTGGATCTTTCACCCGGTATCCAGAGTTCTCTGGCCGGGGCAATGACGACGTAGAACAACACTGGTATCTGTGCGAAGCCATCTGGAGGGCTCGCCAGACGCCAGATGCAGGGAAGTTAATAGAATTCCAAACCACGCTCAGAGAGAGGGCTCTGCGATGGTTTATTAAGTGGTCTGAGGCTCATCCTAACCCCGTAATTGCGGACGTGAAGCGGGATTTTGTCCGCGAATTCAAGCTTCCCCAGACAGACCAGCAGGGCCTGTCAGAGCTATGGGAAATTAAGCAGAAGGAAGGTGAGACCGCGTGGGAGTTGATGCGGCGATTCAAGGACGCGATCGGGAAACTCAGCTACCCGATCGATCCAAACCACCAGAGGGACTGGTTCATCAAGGCTCTGCTCCCCTTGACACAAACCCCTCTTACTCAGCAGAAGATTGATAATCTGCAGGACGCTTTGGAGCAGGCCATGAAGATTGAAGCCATGGCGGGCTACCCCCAGGAATATCAGGGGGTGGTGGCCCCGCAAGACCCTTCTTTGGTAGGGTTGCAACACCAGATCGCCAGCTTGACCGAAAAGCTCAAGGATCTTTAGCCGGTGAGACCAGCGCGACCGAATGTTTGGTGTACACATTGCCTGGTCGAGGGCCACGTCGCAACCGAATGTCCTCGGTTGCGCGGCACAGGAGCAGGACCCTTGGTCGCAGCAATCCAGGGGGGTCCACCACCAGCGGGTGGCACCGCGATGAACCCACAGGGAGTCTACCAGCCGCAACAGACTTATGCGGGGTTCCCATCGCAACCGGGGCCCTCCACCACAGAGTACTGCGAGATTTGCTGGACGATGGGGCATCCTCCTCGGATGTGCCCGATATTACAGAAGTACTCCATGGTCCCGAATAATGTATACTGCGAATTTTGTGTGTCCACGACTCACAACACTGAGCAGTGCAGGGCGCTTGACGCACTTGCGGATCGACTGGATCGTCCCTCGTACAGGGTGAACGAGGCTCCGAGGGGAAGAGGTGGCGGCATGCGGGGAGGCCGAACAGGCGGACGCGGTCCGGTAAAATGTTACATCTGTGACCAGGAGGGTCACGTGGCTCAAGAATGTCCCCTTCCGCGACGACCCTGGTGTTCCCAGTGCCGGGTCAACACCCACGCTACATAATACTGTCCGGAGCTTATCAAGAAGTGGGAAGAACGGGCGAGGCAGAGGGGATCGAATCTGATAAACTCAGAGCCGCGAGGGGCCACAAACCCCGACATGCAGAACGTCGCGATAGTAACGAGGGGCGGAAAGAAGACTGGAGAGGATGCCCACGAGAAGGAGCTAGCCCGAGTGGTTCAGCCGGCATCCCCGAAGAAGTTGATCAGGCCCGAGGTCTAGAAGAAGTATTTCCAGGAGGCAGTTGAGGCCTTCGCCCAGTTGCGGAACGAGGGAGGCTTGGAGGAGCCCATGCTGTTGGAATCTGGTGCGCAGAACGTCGCAGGTACTATGGTCGAGGATTGGCTCCGGCTATTCCTCAGGATTGTTGATAACGCTGCGCTGCGGCAGCAGCTCAAGCATGCTTTGGACGGAGAACTGCAGGGGCGCACATAACTTAGAGACCCGGTGGACGCTGGGCCTCAATACGTGCAGCGCGTCAAGAGGAACAAGCAATGAACATGCAAAGAATTCTGGCTTAACATGCAGGTCGCAGGGTTCCAAATCAGCGACACCATGTTGGACTTGGGGTCCGACATCAACATACTGCCACGGAAGACATGGGAGGCTCTTGGAAGGCCACAGCTAGCCTACTCACCAATCCAACTCAGGATGGCGAACCAGTACTGTGTTTTGCTAATCGGCTGGCTCGAGGGAGTCGAGGTCGACGTTGCGGGGGTGAAGACATACACCAATTTTGAGGTTATTGATATCATGGGCGACAAGGATCCTTATCCAGCCTTACTCGGCATTGATTGGGCTTTTGAAAATTATGCCATCATCGACCTTAAGAAGGAGCTGATGATCTTTGAGGATGGGGAGGTATGGGTCACCCAGCCTCTCGACCCATATCAAGGCCCGCGATATACGGAAATAGTGGACAATCGGGAGGATGCTCAGATGATGGACCATCTCTATCAGATGACTGCAGGAAAGCGGGACGATTATATTAAACCGACCGCAACTGGCTCCGTCAGTTGGCGGAGTGTGCAGAGCTCGGAGCTCGGATCTGAACTCGCTTTGGAAGAATGGCAGCAGGGGGGGTATGAGACTACCACGTGGAGATGTGCCTCCATCGCTCAGGTCCGGTGGGTAGGGACTGAGATCCGCGGATATCCCACATTGTCAAACATGCAAGCAGTCAATACTTTTATTGCCAGGGTGGAAGATCGGGTCCCAGCTGAAAGCCGGATGGCCCTTTTGGATGTGGCCTTGCAGTCAACGTCGGCTCGATGGTGGAAAAATCACCGCAACACTCTGTTGCGATGGGAGTGTGTGGTGGATGCTCTGCGGGCACGCTTTAAAGAGGATGAAGGAACCTCCATCACGCTTAAGTATCATGGGAATTCAGACCCGCGACACCATTTGCGGGCCTACGAAGAACAGTAGCGTAGCACCCGGTACCCTGAGGAGCTGTGGGTCCACAGGTTTATCCACTCCCTGGGGACCATTCCCCAGGCCTGGTACCTGGAGGAAGAGCGAAAACGAGAAACCCGCTCTTGGCAGGCAGTTGCGGACAAGTTCATTTTGAGCTTCTCGTTCGAAGGGGAGATGGCGCAGGAGTCTCAGGCCCTACAGGCAATCAAGGAGGTCTTGGTTTTCTGCCAGCCTAAGCCCGATAAGGGCCCGGCTGTGTCATGACCTGAGGTCAGGCGCGAGTTGGTCTGTCATCGGATTGATGGCGATCCAGAGGACGATAGTTTGGAGGACCTCAGGCATCTCTATTTTCACGAAAAAGAAGGAGAGCGGAGCATCAGTGAAGAACTGACGACTGAAGGGGTCCATTTACAGCCGCTCAGGACAAAGAAACTGAACATTGGAACGGAGGAGAAACCTAAGCTAGCAATGGTGGGAGATTACTGGGACGAGGAGACGACAAAAGAAATTTTCAGCCTCCTCCGGGAGTGTTAGCCATCAGTATTTTTTACATGTTAGTGATGACTATATCTACAGCTGAGTTTTCTAGAAACTGATTTCCTTATGTCAATATGTCATCCAGAAAACCCTCCTAAAACTTTTTTCGCCCCTCTACCTTTTCAGTTCGCCCATGTCGAAATCAAAACCTCATTGTCACTATCCTATCTAGCTTCAGCCTTCTTGATCTGCCCATCAGCTTTAAAAGGCAAATCCACATCTGTTTCAAAAGTCTCCCCTATGTTAGGAAGTGGCGCTTTAAGACATTTTACCCTTGGCAATCATCAAAAAGCCAAAAAAGCCTCCATCTGCAACAGACCAACCATGAATGACCTCCCACTCTGCAAATGAAATTGACAAACAGCCCTAAGTCGCGCCACTCATATCCCCTAGATCTCAGCACTGCATAAACCCCAACCTCAAGCTGACTATTAGGTTTTTCACAGTGTTCTATGGTTTATACAAAGGCAGGAATATAATTTCATCTCATGGAGTAAATGCTTGAATTTACAGTTAGAGGAACAGCTGCTTCTAAATGTAACTTAAGCCTGAGATATGTCTGCAAAACAGAAAGCTATTCATCCAGACTTTACAGCTCTTTCCAGCATGAAAATCACAGTAAGGAAGGGACATCACTGTCTCAGCAAACTGGCAAATTGTCATGGCCCAGAACCTCCTTCATTTACAAGCAGAGGGTTAGGGCGCCTCCTTCATCCACAAGCAGAGGGCGCTGGCCAGTATTGACTTTGAAGATTGCAAAAGTCCAGGTTTGCCTTTTACTGAACATGTGAAACAATATCTCTAGGTTTTATGAATGTGAGTGATGATCATAACAGGAATAGAGTTGAAATATGCTAGCTTAAAGGAAAAAGAGTCTTGTCTGATAAAGGAGGTCATTTGAAGCTTTCAAATCATGTGAATTGTTGGAAATGAAGAAAGAGGCGAGGTCATTGGTAAAATTCCAATCATCGTACCACTGCTTATCCACAAGATCAAATAGAACAGATGTTAACCAATGCCATTACTCAGGCAGAAGGAAAGTTCTTGTTTTCTCAAAAGACACTGACCTCCATAATTACAGAGACTATCCTTCAAATAGTTTGTCATGAGATGACCAAAACAAATGATGATATTCCAGTCACCTTTAGAGCAGTGCAGATAAAGAGTGTCACTGTGGCTAGGTTTTCTTCTGAAATACAGTGATGTTGGCAAGAAGAGGTGCTAATATTGATGTTTTTCAAGAGGTTCAATTACCATCACATCCAGAGAAAAGCTATGTCAAACAGAGTTTTCAAAACACCTTCAAATACCTTACCTAATGAAGAGCCTCCTCCATGTGTGAGCAGATGGCCAAAGCCATTGCAAGTTGCTGAAACTGATTGATATAAAATACAATGGAAGGATACAAAGAAATTGAACAGAAGTCATTGCACAGGTAAGTGTTACTGTTTATGATGCAAAGGTATTGTTTTCCCTTTTCAAAAGGCTATCTCTGGGCCCCATGCCTGCGATGAAAAGAGAAAATATTAGATATATGTAATACCATTATTAAAGAGAGAGAAGGCAATTTTCCTTGAGAAAAGAGTCAAAACGGCAAAACAATATCGTCCAGAGTTATGAAATGGTTCTATTGACAAAAAGGGGTTAACACCTTTGAGTCAAAGCAAAATAATGTTTGTATCAAGAGCCATGTTTTCTTATTTTACAAGCTTATCTTTTCAGATAGACGAGCCAAATGGGTATACAATCTTATGAATAGGCAGAAGAACTTTGTTTTGATGAATTATCACTGTTTATATGTCTTATAACAAACACAGTTGTCATCATTCCAAAGGGCAGATGTAGCACAGAACTACATGGAAAAAGGATCTGCAGAAAAGGCTTTTAAAATACTGTCACCAAGAAGATTTCCCCTTTAAGTTATTGCTCACTATGTTCCAAAGGTCTTTCAGCCTGTGATCATTGTTGGATAGTTGAAAAAGAAGAAGCACAACCTTTATTGTTTAAGGGAAAAAGGGTACTGTATACTACACCTACAGGCAGGGATTTGAACACCCACTATAGGTAAAAGATGAAGAAGCTGCCGAAGACCAAGAGTCGTCAGAGCAAATTGACAAATTACCTGTGTTATTAAAACATCGTAGCAGAAGTGGTGGAGTTGGTTGAATTGTTTGTCAAAATTTAAAGTTCGGGGTCAAAGTTGATGTTCGGGTTCACATATTTAAAATGACAAAACCCACTGTTTTAAAAGCAAAACAGAGTTGAACACCAATGTTCCTTTTCCAAGTAAATGAACGTTGGATTTTTGTTTTAAATTGACATCAAATAGAGGGAAATATTGTCAATTTCAAAACTAAAACCACCCCCCGTGCCTCCCTAGCACCAAGGCAAGAAAATCTGGTCAAAAAATTCACAAGTTTGCACTGAGAAAAACTGCGCGACGTGCCTGGGTTCTTGCGCGACGTGCCTGGGCAGAAAATTGCACGGGCCACCTTCGTCGGAGCGACGCGCCTGTACATTGGCGCGACGCGCCTGTACAAGGCCGCCCGACCACCCGACGGGTCGACCCGACAGGCCACCCACAGTAATTTTTGCGCGACGTGCTGACTGCAAAAGAGTGCCGCGCAGCTTGTGAAGATCCCTGGTGCTCCTCCGGCCCCACACAAGGGTTGTCCATCAATTTTAGAGGTATTTCTCACGCATTTTACCATGTTATTCAAAGCCACCTCAAGGCTACAGGGGAAAACTGTTGATTGACTGCCTTATATTGTTCGAAACTTATTTGACAAAGTTTCCATCCATTCAAACAAAGGTTTTCATAATAGCTCCAGAGGGCTGCATTCATAGAGGACCATTTATTGTTTTAAAAGAGAAAACTCACATAACCCCTGTCTTAAAGCTCTACAGTCTTCTAAAAACTCTGTCAGTTTTTGCTCCAATACTGTGTATTAGCAGTCTAATCATATGTGGGGTAGTTTGCTTGAGATGCAAAACAGTGGAAAGTGGGCACACCTGTACAAGACAGAACTATTGAATGACTATAAGCCTTCTTGAGCAGGGAGCGAGATGTGTTGGTTGACATCTAAGACTTCAAAAAACAGAGTGATTGTTGGCATTTTCTCACAAGCACACCTTTTAGCAAACTGCCTCCCTGTTTCACTGTATTTTGTCACTACTGTGAAGAGTTGTTGAACAGAGATTTTCCAAAGGTACAGGGCCACTTTCTATAGGACAAAAGAAGAGCAGAGGTTGTTGATGGTTGAATTCTAACTTTGGAGGCAGAGGTACAAAAGTGGTGTTTGATTTCTTAAAAATTCACAAATGAAAAGGGCCACTTTCTAAAGGGCAGAGTTGTTGGTGATTGCATTTAACATTGAGACAGAGGTACAGGTGTAGTGTTGACCTTTGAAATTCACAAGTAAAGAGGTGGTTTTCCTAAAGCACTATGCATTGATTTCACACCTAACCTAGGTCTGCCTTTTCCTTGCACTATATTGTATCATGCTGGATATTTGTTGACAGAGAGTTTCCAAAGGTGACAGCACATTGAAGGGTAGAGTTTTGTTGATGGGAATTTAAACATTGAAGACAGAGGTATAGATGTGTTGGTAGATCTCTTAAAATCACAAGAAAAAAGTGTGTTTTCTAAACCACTGTGCACTGTTTTTACACCCAACCTAGGTCTGCTTTTTCTTTTCACTACATTATGTCATTTTGAAGAGCTGTTGATTGTGATATTTTTCAAGAGGAGGACCATTTCTAAAGAGCAGGGTTTTAATATTGAAGATTGGTCTTATAGATGCAGAATGCAAGGGTTGGTTGATCTCTAACAAACTCACCAGGAGGAATGATTGCTTAACACTACATACAGGAAGTTTATACAGCATATTGTCTCATCTTTATTGATGGTTTCCTATTGAGAAATTCACATGGCTGAAGTGCATCCAGAGTTGAAGGACTGTTTTTAAGAAGTGCAGAGGTGGTTTATTCAAAGAAACATTGTTGCATTTTATCCAAACCACAGTGTCCATATCTGTCCAAACAGTCTAGTGGCCAATTTCAATCCAGCAGAACATTTTTCATACAGTGAAGGCAGTTTGCCTCTTCCAAAGTTTGGTCAAAGTCAGAATGCCTCCAAAGCGAGATCACAGGAGCGGTCCACATAAGAGATATGAGCCTATCTCCATAGAAGAAATCAATGCTCACCCATCTGTGCTTTTCAATTTCCATGAAGTAGGTTGTCTTGATTTCTGCCAAAGGATAGAAGAAGTCAAGAGTTTTTCGCCACTAACACATTTGTGCGCTTTGATATTCAAGGACAAACACTTCCAATTGGCAGGTCTTGATTTCAAAATTTCTCCAAGGTATGTATCCAAGGCTACCAAGATCCCGTATCATGGTGAAAAGTGGTTTAAACAAGCTCATCTTGATCTAGAGGATTATAAACCTTTCATCAAACCTGAACATAGGGAAAACATCACTGCTATTTTTCCTTTTTCCTATCTTCTTGACAGTTATGCTCCACTGATGAAAGCCATAATGAGATATTTCACTTGTGAAGGGAGGTTTAATCAAATTTATGCCTACCATGTCCGCTTGTTGATGCATTTTACCAGAAGCAGGCAACTAAACCTTCCATACTTTTTGTCCAAAAGCATAGAGAAAATGGCAGCTACTGTCCAAAAGAAGGCTCCACCTCAGTAAATCCCTTCTCTCTTTCATCATTCCTTGATCAAGATTATCTTCTTACACCAGCTGGAGAAAAAAGGAGTTTCATGGGATTCATTCATTAGCCATTCAGACTTTGCCACTGTCCCTCCTGTTCATGTGTCTCCTACTCAGCCTGTCCATCGCCCAGTGCCTTTGTCGAGTAGGCCTACACCTAAAAAACTCAAAATGACCTTTGGCGGCCCCAAGTCAGCGAGGAAGAAGGAGAGAGCGATGAAACACGGGGAGAAAAAAAGCTACATCAACGATCATGACTAGATATTAAGGGACGACGAGTTGGAATTGATGAGCAATGACAACTAGAGTTTGAGGACGCGACGATTTGGAGATTGATGATCGAGCGCGGCTACGGGTTGATGAACGAGCAAGTACGGGAAGAGGCAATGAGACGATGGTTGAGGAAGCGACAAGTTAGACAGAAACAATTTGGCGCCTTTTGAGCACAAGCTGAATGAGTGTTGAGGAAGGGCCAAACAAGCCAAAGTGCCTCTTGATAGTGACCAAGCTGTTCCTAGAAGGAAATTGCCCAAAAAGACAACTTCTAGCTTGCCAAGGAGAAAAAGCGCTAGATTGGCATTCAAAGGCAAAAGCATCATTGGAGAAAGTGCCAAGCATGGAGGTAAATCAGTTGTCATCCCTATCCCAAGCGATGACAGTGATAACGAGGCCCGCATCCTTGAAAACCTCCTCATTCACAAAGAAGGGCAAATTGAGGTGTTACAAGAAGACCTTCAAAGGGCGAGGAATTTCAACCATTTCTTGGAGGTTGAAAACAAACAAATGAAGTTTCATGCAGCTATCCATGAAGCAAGAGCAATCAAGTATAAGAAAGAGGCAGAAAAAGTGCAAGTAAGAATTGAAGAGCTCATTGGCGAGTTTGATGATGAAGAGGAAGAAGACCAGACTAGGCGAAAGAGGCCTAGGACCATCGGGCTTAGAAGAGCCTTGGAGAAACAGAGAGCAGAAGAACAAGCTCATTTCAAAGCCTTTCCTCTCACTGCCCTCTTTGAGCAGGAAATTGAGGAAAACAAGGAAGCATGGCTTGAGAGGGCTAACCAGCATTTGGAGACAAATCTTGAGAGGGTGAATAGGGATCTTGAGCTACAGAGAAAGAGGACTCTTCACTTTCAGAAGCTAAATCAGTTTGCCAGGCGAAAATTAAAGATAGCACAAGAGAAATTGAAGAAATTGAAGGAGAGGCGCCTAGCACGGAAGGAAGGGAAAAGCATATCAGCCCTTGATATTTTGGCCTCAGCTTTAGAGCATGTTTCTATGGACCCTTGAGGGTCATGCATGCCAATTTTGGGCCTGTTTCGGAAACTTTTTGTTTTTTGGCATTTTTTGGGTTTTTGGCCAAAAACTCATAAATTCGCCATTTCAGTTTGATGAGTTTTCAAGGGAGGAGGATGATACCGATGGATGCCATAATTCCATGAGCATGTCTCCAGTGATTTTCAAGGCATTTGAAGATCATTCGCCCCCTCAAATTGGCGAAAAACAGCCTCCTTTTGCACATTCTGCCCGCCATATCAGCAGTCTGCTATTTTCTGGGTTTTTGCACACAGGTACATTTTTGAGGGACTTTCAGAGATCAGATTGAGGGGATTTCACTTGCGTCGGAAAGCAGACACAGAGAGCTTTCCAACGAGCCATCATGAGCCTTATTTCGACATCGGGAAGGCTGCCATTTGCATTCAGCAAGTCAGGGGACCTTTTTCAGGCATAAATATGAAGTATTTTTGTAATTTTTGAACTCCAAAAATCTGCTTTTCCCAAATGTGCGTTAAGCTATTTTTATCATTGGGAAATGATGTAAAGTCAATATAATTTCCGTTTTTAGCATTTTTTTAGATATTTTATGGGATATTTTGTGCCTTGGGCTTTGCAAAGCCTCAAGGACAAGTTTAGATATTTTGACTTGACCAATGGGATAGCTAGTTGCTCCATGAGGTTTTCCTCCCTCAAGCCTATTTATTCCATGGGTTTCATTGTAAATCAGAGGCTGAAATTGAGAGAAGAATTAATACATTGGTCATATGAGCTTTGAAGAATACACTTGAGTTATGATTTTTGGACTGCCTCTTGGATGCTTTTGAGGAATGATGAAGGATTGTTGATGGATTCCTTGACATGGTAGAATGGTATAGTGCTTCTTAATGTGTTTTGTCTTCTAGTTTTCATTCATACTACATATTTCTTACTGCTATAGATCAGTAAATATTGATTTTGAGATATGCCCATGGAGGCACCTCAAAATCCCTGAATCTTCATAGCTTGATGTTTTCTTCTCCCTTAGTTATGCTAAAGAATTCTTAGCTGCTCTTTAGTAACTTAAGGTATTGTTGCTAAGTTTTATTTATAAGTTCTATGTATGTTGAGTAGGATGTATGGTTTGCCCTACCTACCTACAAGTTGCCCATAGTTCTGTCCATAAAACTTTCTCTTTGACTGATTTGTTGATCATCTTGAATAGGTGAGTCCGATTGTCATCCAGAACAAGAAGGACAAAGCGGAGATCCGGGTCTGTGTAGACTACCGGAGCTTGAATAATGCTTGTATCCACGACCCGTTTCCCACTCCCTTCAGCGATGAAGTTCTAGATCATGTCGCGGGAAACGAAGCTTATTCCTTCACTGATGGGTTTTCGGGCTACCATCAGGTGTGCATCGCCGAGGAAGACAAAGCAAAGACGACATTCACCACTAAGTGGGGATCATTCGCATACCACGTTATGCCGTTTGGTCTGAAGAACGCACCAGCTGTGTTTTCCCGGATTGTCATTCCTGCTTTCCGGGAGTACATTCACAAGTTCCTGGAAGTCTATATGGACGACTGGACTGTTTACAGCCTGCTGAAGAAACACGCCTCCCTGTTGCGTGTTATGTTCGACCGGTGTCGCCAGCTGCAGATTTCCTTGAACTTGAAGAAATGTATTTTTGTAGTACCATTCCGCACACTCTTGGGCCACGTGGTGTGCAAGCAAGGGGTCTGCGTTGATCCTGCCAAGGTCGCGGTCATCGTCCACATGGAGGCCCCCGAGACCGTGAAGCAGTTGCGGGCACTTCTCGGGCACACAGGATACTACAGGCGGTTTATCCGCAACTACGCTAAAATTACGGCCCCTCTGGAGAAACTGTTGCGGAAGTCAGAAGCGTTTGAGTGGACGGCGGAGTGCAGGAAGGCACTTGACACATTGAAGGAGAATTTGGCGACGGCACCCATACTTGTTCATCCCGACTGGGATAAGCAGTTCCATGTGCACATTGATGCCTCTGGAATTGCACTTGGAGCTGTATTGGCGCAACCCGGGGAAACGACAGTTGACCACCCCGTATACTTCGCCAGCTGACGGTTATCAAACGCGGAGAAGAACTACACCACGACCGAGCGGGAAGCGTTGGCGATGGTGTACTCCCTCCAGAAGTTCCGCCACTATCTTCTGGGTGGCAAATTTACATTTTTTACGGACCATTCCGCATTGAAATATCTAGTAAATAAGCCTGTGTTGGAAGGAAGAATCTGTCGATGGCTTCTACTTTTTCAGGAGTTCACATTTGAGGTGATTGTCAAGCCTGGTAGGTTGAATGTTGGTCCCGATCACTTGTCCAGGTTGGAGACGGGAGAGAATGAAGGCCCGTTGGACGATCAGCTTCCGGATGCTGACCTCTTCCGAGTTGAAGTAGTACCAGATTACCTGGCCGACATTGCCACGTATCTGACCACGAGAAAGTGCCCTGAGGATTACACCCCGCTTCAGAAACGCCACCTTGTTGTCCAGGCGGCCAACTACCAATTGATCGCAGGGCAGCTGTACAAACTGGGGCTTGATGAGGTGTTGCGCAGGTGTGTTCTTGACCATGAACGGGAAGCAGTGATGTGGGAATGTCATAGTGGTGTTGCGGGGGGGCATGTGGGCGCGAAACCTACCACAAGGAAGGTGCTTCAAGCTGGCCTGTGGTGGCCGACGGTACATGCTGACTGTAAGGCCTATGTGAAGCGTTGCGATGTTTTCCAACGGACGGGAAGGCCTTCGCACCGGGACGAGCTTCCGCTACACCCAGTGCATGTGCTGCGGCCGTTTGAAAAGTGGGCTGTTGATTTTGTAGGCCCCATCACACCAATCGCTCGACATTCCAAAGCCCGGTACATCATCACCGCAATGGATTACCTCACACGGTGGGCTGAGGCAGCAGCGGTACGCGACTACTCGGCAGAGACCGCTGCCCGGTTCATCTTTGAACACATCATCAGTCGCTTTGGCTGCCCACGGATCTTAACCAGCGATCAGGGTACGCATTTCATTAATGCCACGGTCAAGTCACTACTGGACACATTTATGATTCAGCATCATAAAAGCAGCCCTTACCACCCACAGGCCAATGGTACAGTGGAAGCCTTCAATAAGATTCTTGAAAAGGGTTTGACTAAAATTTGCAACGCTCAGCGGGACGACTGGGATGAGCGGCTACCAGCGGCATTATGGGCTTACCGGACCATAGTGAAACGTTTGACCAACCAGACACCATTCCAATTGGTGTATGGCCGGGAAGCTGTGATTCCCGCCGAGTTCACGATACCCAGTCTTTTGATCACAATGTCCCTTCAATTCTCAGAAGAGGCATCACTTTCGGAACGCCTTCAGGAGCTACAGGAGCTGGATGAGGCCCGATTCCTCGCGGAATTCCACCAGAAGGTTCAGAAGGCCAGGCAAAAATCCTGGCACGACCGCCACATCAAAACTAAGGCCTTCCAAGTTGGCGGCAAAGTTCTCTTATATGACAGCCGGTTCCAGAAGTTTCCAGGCAAGCTCCAGATGCACTAGTTGGGACCGTACTTGGTCATCGAAATCCACGACTCAGGCGCCGTTTGGTTGGCACAGCTGGACGGTACAGTTCTTCCTGGGTGGGTGAATGGCGCACGCCTGAAACCCTACCAGGAGTAGGTGCCTTCTCACTTTTCATCAATAACTCTCGCAACCGAGAGAACCCATAGAGTAGCGTAGTTGAATAACTCTCCCGCAACCGGGATGAGCATAGGTAGTCTTTTCCGTTCATATGTAATCAGTCAAATAAACAGTCAGTTGCGGGAACCTTACCGCAACCGACTGTGGTTGGGGCTGGCCAGTCCAGCGGGTCGCAGCGCCAGTCCAGCATGTCACCGCGCCAGTCCAGCGTGTCGTTCACGTAGGATCCTTCCTCGTGCCAGTGTCAGTCCAGGTCATTTCCGTCAGTCCTTTTGTCAGTCCGTAGGATCGCTCAAATTTGTTCATAAATTACCATAATAGACAGTAATCATACCGTAATCATTTGCCATCACCCGCAGTTCCCTCAGCCGTCGAGTCCGCCCATCTTCCCATGACGCCGTCAGCAACTGTCAGATTACATACAGGCACGCGATTGATCGCACGATTATCGCAGCCCCGAAGGATAGCAAGAATTAATTGTCGTTATGGAGTCTCATCAACTCCGCGCGTGCCAGCGGATGCCATAATTTGCATGAAGATCAATAGCACGAGAATGACAGACCAATTCAATTTGGAAGTTGCAGCGTCTCCAGAACATTTGCAGCATCGAAGCACACCGCATTCAATAGAGAACTCCTGAAGAACACTCCAAGTTTACCAGCGTCGTGCCAAGATGCCGAGGGCTATCGTATCTGTCCCTGAACCAGCGTTAGACAGCAGAATTCACCGCGTAGAGTCGCTGGTCGGCAAATATGACAATGCAGCATGTATGGATGCCAACTTGTCCGACCCGGCCGAGTTTCCTCACCTCCATTGGCAGACTTACATGGAGCACCATTACACGCCAGGCAGCAGCTCCAACAGTCGGATGCGGCAAGAATTCAGGGGCCTGCAGCAGTCGACCTTGATGCATTTGAGGTCTCTTCCCATTTTCGGCACTACGGGACCGGCTCTGCAATGCACCCGGTTCCTCCTCAGTCGGGTACAGAACGGGTCCCTGTGGCTCAATGAAGAAATCCCAATTCATGCCGAAGACATTCATCGGCTTACAGGGCTGTCCCAAAACGGTGCAGATGTCTCCGCTGCTGGCCAGACATCCTCTAAGCGCGCCCGGAAGTCGGGTGACTCCGACCTGTACACCAAGTATGGCACTCGCCGGGGTGGCAAAGGTGCCAAAATTGACCTGATCAACAAACCAGAAATCCGGTTTGCTTGCTACCTGATCGCTAGCAAGACGATGCGCCACTATACGAAGGGAGAATGCACCCTAGACATAATTTCCATTGCAGAGCACTGCACCCGGGGCGCCAAGTTGAATTGGTGCTCTTTCGTGTTGAAGGAACTCTTCGCGGCCTGCGAAGAAAATTATAGGCGTACCACCACTTTCATTTACGGCTACTTGATCTTAGCCTTTGCCATGTGGAAATGGCACCTTCCTCCCATCTGGGAGCCGACGGAGACGACCATAAGCCAGCCTCTTGTGATGAAATACACCCCTTGGCAGGTGTCCATGGATCCCAGCACCAAACAGGTGAACGCGGCAGCGTTCCGGGCGTGGTACGGGATGATGACCGATGTTGTGGCCAACCAGCAACGAGTGCCCAGGCACTTGCTGGATGAGTACAGTGAGCAGGTGTGGTTTGGGGTCAGCCACAGGCACACCTTCATCCGGCCAACTTGCGTGTCGGCCGCCACATTTCACATGGCGCCCCTCCGGTTCTAGCTGAATGACGACACCTTTCACCGAGAGGTTTCTGCGTGGCCGGGGGTCGTCAAGCACATCCGCGACGGGATCACCCGCTATAACTTTGGGGGGATGCTGCCGGCACAGCGGCCTGCCACGACCGGCGCAGCGGGGTCCTCACAGGTTGCGGCGGACCCTTCACAAGAAGTAGCTGAGACCGTACCGACACTGCCTGAAGTGCTAGTCCCGATCGTCGAGCACCTCAACAACCAGGTACGACGACTTAACGTGGCCACCCAAGTTGCTTCGAGTGGTGCCCCTATATTTCCCTCTTTTGCTGAATTTCATATTAATCAGTCTCGTGGTCCCTCCAACACCGCCCCCCTCATTTCCCCCATTCCCACTAACCTGTTCACTTCTTCCACCCCCCTCATCACACCAATGGGTGAACCGGCCCCCGAACCCGATTCAACAGACCCACCTCCATCCAAGACGGCCCACGTTATGGTCACAGATCCAGTGGTGGATCTTACGAAGGATGATCCACCAGCCACTCTGCCCACAGCAACTTTGATTCTGGAGGATCCTCTGATCGATCCGGCAGAGTTCCTCAACCTCCACCTCCCTCCCACTTCTTTCACTCCGTCCACCGCTCCCACCAGCCGACCACCTGCCACCTACCCCAATCCATCCAACTCATCAGCCACTTTGTCAGATTCGTTGATCCGGGAACTTTTCGGAGGTGACCACGGGGTGGAAGTCACCTCCAGTACTGCAGCCGTGGTACCACCGGTTGACCCCGTGGCCACAGCCCAGGACCTTTAGGCTACTATATCTACCATGTTCACGAATGGGGGGGCTGATTCGGCTACCCCTCCCCCAGAGCAGACCACGCAGCAAGACCGGCCGGAGTCCGAGATGGCCACTTCAGTACAGCAGCAGACGTCGGTCCATCCTCCAGAAACTTCCAGCCGACCAGCGGCCAGCAACCAACCCTCGGAGGAGAGGGTGCCGGAGCAGGGCACACCCAGCACAACCAATACAGAACAATGGAGTCCAGTACAGCTGTACCTGCTCATTCAGCGGGCGGCCCTCAAGGCCGAGCAGATTCACACAGAGCTACAGCGGCGGTGCACCGAGCAGCGGAATCGGATCACGGCGCTTACTGAACAGCGCAATCAGTTGCTGCAGGAGAAGACCAACCTCCAGGAGCAGGCCAACATTGTTATTCAGGTGCTCTCCAGCTTATGGCCCGCTGCAAGGGCTCACTATGCCCCACTCCCTACTGGTATAGAGGAGGACAGTATAGCACTACAGGCTCACCACCTCAGGGAAGTTTTCACTATTGTTTGCAGGGAGAACCAGGAACTCCAAGCGGCGTTAGCCACATGGCCTACCCTTCCAGATCCACCCAGTGACCATTCAGGACAGGTGACTGCCAAACAGACGCAGGCAGTCAGTCTACAAGCAACTCTCCATTCCACTGCAGCCGCGGCTTCTGCCCTTCTGCGAAGTCTGCAGGAGTGCTCACTAGCGCTAACGGTCAAGACGCAGCCTATCGCTGCCCAGCTGCAACAGATTGCCCGGGACATTCAGGCAACCACGGACCCAGAAAGGTTAGACCAGCTCTACGCCCAGTCAGACGAGCTGGAACTTCACATGCAACAGACTGAGGCCGAATCGGCAGCGGCCAAACATGTCATCTGGGAGATTCGTCCGCTCCTTCGCACCCATGCTGACGCTATGCACTAGCTGGATGCCAAGGCCGAAGCCCAGCTCACCACGCTGTTCGGGGCTGCCCCGACGCCCATAGACGAAGCCGCCGCTAACCGAATCTCTCAAGAAGCCGACCTGCTTATGCAGGAATGGCAGCAAGCAGTGGCGGCCTTCACAGAGCTTAGAGACACAGCGCTCCACCGGGTCCCGGAGTTGGGGCCCTTGTTTGAACAACCAAGTGGCGGAGCACAGCAGGAAAGGGCGCAGGGTGAAGGCACAGCAGAGCAGAATATGAGTGCCAGCGAGGCAATGGAAATAGAAACTGTTATTTGTGATTGACTCGCGGACGAGTCAAGGAATTGTGGTCGGGGCTTGTTGGGGCCCTTGTTTTTTTTTAGTTTTGACATCTTGGCCAAGAAATTTTGAGTTTTGACCCTTTTTGAGTTGCGGAATAAATACACATGGCAACCGCGACCGCGCCGCAACTACCAGGAGTTGCGGAGCTATCAAGGTGGCGCAGAAGCACTCGATAGCTGGAGATAGAATGGAGATAAGTGCAGATGAAGGAAACACAACAGAAAACAGAAAGTGGAACACGCAGACATCAGAAGAGAAGCTGAGAGAAGCCGAAGTGAAGATGCAGAGGAGCCAATAGTCGCGAGAGCGGGTGAATAAATAACAGTCACCCAGCTGAAAAGGGGGTTGGAATACTGAGAGTTGAATGCATACTGAAGAGGTCGCGAGGCCAGAGACAAGGAAGGACGCGCAGAGTAGCTGCGGAGAATTCATGCATGTTCTTCATATGGGTTCTTATCTTCTCTATTCTACCTTTCTGTTCTGAGATTCATCTGTATTAGCTCTGTGAGCTAATAGGAAGATTTTCATGTAATCATGTATTGGGCCAAGAGATTAATATAATGGAAGGTTGTTGTCTCAATAAGATGTTCATGTGCATGTAATGCGGTTATGCTGGTTTAAAATTTTATTTATGAATGTCTGAATGCTTATTAAGTGATCTTGCGCATATAACTTTGTATATGAATGGATGAACCGTCTTTCTTTAGTTGCGGGTTTGTTCCTTGCCCTTGATCTCATCCCCTTTTGCATGTGGTTGCGGCACGCCTCGGGTGAGACGCACTGCTCTCCTGAGCAGGGTGAAAATGTCAGCGTGTTCCTAGACTACACCGGACCCCTTTGTTGGCCACAACTCTCGAACTTGGGTCTTGTCCGCGAGACCTAACTTCTCGCCAACAATGTGGAAGGATATGACAGATTTTTTCCAAAGCAGCAGTGACCAGAGGAAGTTGGCGCTGAAAGATAAGCTCAGAAAAATAAAAATGGAGAAGTGCGATAGTATTCCAAAATATCTCACGAAGTTTTTCCACTGTAGGGATGAATTGGGAATTGTGGGGATTAATATTGATGATGAATACTTGGTGAGCTTGGCTCTCCTTGGGCCTCCAAATATTTGGCATCGCTACGAAGACTATGTCAATTTACGAGAGAAACTGTCAGGATGGGAGTGACTTTAGTCGGATCTTGTGCAGGAGGAGATAAGGTGAAGTACCAGGGATGGATCTTCATCGAAGAATGAAGATGAAGAGAATTTTTCTTTGGCTGCCAAAGCAAGGAAAGGGTAGGGGAAGAAATTTCCTTCAAAATCCGAAGCTAAAGGCAAGAAGCAGGATTTTTCCAAGGTGAAGTGTTTTCATTGTCACGAAAATGGGTATTTTGCCACTAACTTCCCACAGAAGAAGAAGAACAAGAAGGTTGTTGGAGCTATAGCTGGAGAGGCCTTAGCCTTGAAATTTTAACTTGATTTCTCTTTGATCGCATGCTTGGTTTCAAGCTCTATGGGATCAGTGTGGTATCTTGATAGTGGTGCGTCTTTCCATATGACGGGAGACAAGGAGTTGTTTAGTGACTTGGAGGAGAAGGACCTTCAAATGCATATAGAGATGGGTGACGATGGTTGATACAGTGCGAATTGCATTGGGACCATTACCTTTGAGAGGGAGTTAGGTAATCCATTTATGTTAAAAGATGTCATGCATGTTCCAGGTCTGAAGAAGAACTTGGTCTCGGCCGCAATGTTGGAAGACAGAGGTTATGACGTTGTTTTTAGTGTTGGAAAATAGTTCCTACGGCATAAAACAACAGGTCAAATCAAGAGGACAGGGATTTGGGTTAAGAATCTCTACAAGCTGGAGGTAGATGGCTGCGTTGCAATGATGGGCAAAGCAGAAGAAGTGGTGAGCCAAGATGAGGGTGAATTATGGCACAGGAGATTAGGCCATCTTCACCATGGCACTTTGAAGATTTTGTAGTAGATTTCTACTGTACTTCCCAAGGGTACTCTTGCACAGTCAGATCAGTGCAAGGGATGTACTATGGGTAAGTTTGTGAAGACCACCTTTCATGAGAAGGAGAACCGTGCTTCGATGATCCTGGAGAGAATTCACATAGACGTGTGTGGACCTTTCTCGGTTGCTTCAACAGAAAAACATGGGTATTACGTTATTTTTTTTAGGAATATTCTCGTAGATGCTGGATCTTCTTCATGCAGAAGCAGAGCGAAACATTCTCAAAGTTCTATGATTTTAAAGCATTGGTGGAGAAGGAGTAAGGGAAGCATGTGAAAGCTCTACGAAGCGATAATGGTGGCGAATATATCTTGGGTGAATTCAAAGAATTCTGTAGCAAAGACTGAATTTAAAGAGAACTCAAAGTGCCTCATAACCCACAACAAAATGGGGTCGCGAAGAGCAAAAACAGAACGATCATGGGTTTGCACGAGCGATGCTACATGACCAGGGCCTACCGATGCACTTGTGGGCGGAAGCATGAAACACTGTGGTTTATGTGAAAAACCGTTGTCCTCATAGAGTACTTGGCATGAGTATGTTAGGGTCCCGTGATTTGGCCGATTGGCTAGCCAAATGACGATGTAACATCAAACCAAGCTTTGGAGCCCAAGGACCTAGCCTTCCTGGACTCAGAGAGGGCTCTCTCTAGATGTGTAGAAGATGTCGGTGTGTTTACTTGCGATGTTCTGATATTAGGCTAGTTATGAAGTGTGTTTTTTGGTTTTTTAGTTTTTAAGTTTGTGAGGGATGAAACTGATCAAATACATAAACTGGATGACAAGATGTAGATAAATTGGGCTATGGGGTCAAATAGATCAAGGAAGCTATGAAGTGATGATGTAAAGCTGCTATAGGGCCGATTTGATTCACAGTAGAAGGGATCTCTGGGCAAAATGGATTAAATGGACAATAAGTTGGTGAAAGACAAGGGATTTCAAATGCAAACTAGTTAATAGCAGACATAAACATGTAATAGCAAGCCATTAATCATGCTAGGAATAACTATAAGCTAATTAATACATAAGAAATCAAACATTCCAGCCATACATAGAGGTATAAGACCCTCTAACTTCGGGAAAAGGCGTTCAGATTTTGGGGAAAACACATGAGACAAACTAACAACTCATAAACTATGCCGGAACGCCTAAACATAGTCTCTAAGTCATTGGGTACTTGGACAAATAAGTTTTCATAGTTTTAGGCAAAGGGCTAGATCGGGACTAAGCCTCCTTGGTTCAACAAAATGATCAACAAATCAGTCAAAGAGAAAGTTTTATGGACAGAACTATGGGCAGCTGATAGGTAGGTAGGGCAAACCATACATCCTACTCAACATACATGGAACTGATGAATAAAACTAAGCAACAAAACCTTAGGTTACTAAAGAGCAGCTAAAAATTCTTTAGCATAACTAAGGGAGAAAGAAAACATCAAGCTATGAAGATTCAGGAATTTTGAGGTGCCTCCATGGGCATGTCTCAAAATCAATCTTTACTGATCTATAGAAGCAAGAAAAATGAAATATGAGTGAAAACTAGAAGACAAAACAACATTAAGAAGCACTATACCATTCTACCATGTCAAGGAATCCATCAACAAGCCTTCAACATTCCTCAAAAGCATCCAAGAGGCAATCCAAACATCATAACTCAAGTGTATTCTTCAAAGCTAATATGACCAATGCATTAATTCTTCTCTCAAGTTCAGCCTCTGATTTACAATGAGAATCATGGGATAAATAGGCTAGAAGGAGGAAAACCTCATGGAGCAACTAGCTATCCCATTGGCCAAGTCAAAATATCTAAACTTGTCCTTGAGGCTTTGCAAAGCCCAAGGCACAAAATATCCCATAAAATATCTAAAAAGCTGCTAAAAACGGAAATTATATTGACTTTACATGATTTTCCCATGATAAAAATAGCTTAACGCACATTTGGGAAAAGCAGATTTTTGGAGTTCAAAAATTACAAAAATACTTCATATTTATGCCTAAAAAAGGTCCCCTGACTTGCTGGATGCAAATGGAAGCCTTCCCGATGTCGAAATGAGGCTCATGATGGCTCGTTGGAAAGCTCTCTGTGTCTTCTTTCCAATGCAAGTGGAATCATCTCAATCTGATCTCTGAAAGTCTCTAAAAACTGTACCTGTGTGCAAAAACCCAGAAAATAGCAGGCTGCTGATAGGGCGGGCAGAATGTGCAAAATGAGGCGGTTTTTCGCCAATTTGGAGGGGCGAATGATCTTCAAATGCCCTGAAAATCGCTGGAGAGCTGCTCATGAAATTATGGAATCCACTGGTATCACCCTCCTCCCTTGACGACTCATCAAACTGAAATGGCGCATTTATGATTTTTTGGCGAAAACCCCAAAAATGCCAAAAAACAAAAAGTTTTCGAAACAGGCCCAAATTTGGCGTGTATGACCCTCAAGGGTCCATAGAGACATGCTCCGAAGCTGAAGCTAAAATATCGAGGGCTGATATGCTTTTTGCTTCTTTCCGTGCTAGGCGCCTCTCCTTCAATTTCTTCAATTTTTCTTGTGCCACCTTCAATTTGCGCCTGGCGAATTGGTTTAGCTTCTGAAAGTGAAGAGTTCTCTTTCTTTGTAGCTCAAGATCCCTGTTTGCCTTCTCAAGCTTTGTCTCCAAATGCTGGTTAGCCCTCTCAAGCCAAGCTTCCTTATTTTCCTCAATTTCCCGCTCAAAGAGGGTAGTGAGAGGAAAATCTTCGAATTGAGCTTGTTCTTCAGCTCTCTGTTTCTCCAAGGCTCTCCTAAGCCCGATGGTTCTAGGCCTCTTTTTCCTAGGCTGGTCCTCCTCCTCTTCATCATCAAATTCGCCAATAAGCTCTTCAATCCTTACTTGCGCCTTTTCTGCCTCCTTTTTGTACTTGATGGCTCTTGCCTCATGAATGGCTGCATGAAACTTCATTTGTTTGTTCTCAACCTCCAAGAAATGATTGAAATTCCTTGCCCTTTGGAGATCTTCTTGTAACACCTCAATTTGCCCTTCTTTGTGAATGAGGAGGTTTTCAAGGATGTGTGCCTCATTGTCGCTGTCATCGCTTGGGATAGGGATGACAGCTGATTTACCTCCATGCTTGGCGCTTTCTCCAACTGTACTTTTGCCTTTGAAGGCCAATCTAGTGCTCTTTCTCCTTGGTAAGCTAGGAGTTGTCTTTTTGGGCAATTTCCCCTTCTTAGGGACAGTTTTGGTCACCATTGAGGAGACAGCTTTAGCTTGTTGTCCTTCCTCAACATCTTGTCCAGCTTGTGGCTCAAAAGATGCTTCAATTGCTTGCTCAACCTGCTGCTCTTCAACCTCTGTCTGCTGCTGTTCCTCTTCCTGTATTTGATGTTGTTCATCAACCTCTAGCTGCTGTCCCTCTTCCTGAATTTGATGCTGTTCATCAACCTCTAGCTGCTGTCCAATGATATCCAACTGCTGCTGTCCCTCAAAATCTGGCTGCTGCTGCTCATCAACCTCCTGTTCTCCCTGTGGCTCAATGCCCTCTTCTTCTCCTTGTTTACTTGGCTGCCCAGTAGTCATCTTGAGTTTTTTAGGGGTAGGCCTACTAGATAAAGGCATTGGGCGATGGACAGGCTGAGTAGGAGACACATGAACAGGAGGGACAGTGGCGAAATCGGCATGGCTAATGAATAAATCCCATGAAACTCCTTTCTTCTCCAGCTGGTGTAAGAAGATGATTTTGATCAAGGAATGATGAAAGAGAGAAGGGATTTGCTGAGGTGGAGCTTTCTTTTGGACAGTAGCTGCCATTTTCTCTATGCTCTTGGACAAAAAGTATGGAAGGTTTAATTGCATGCTCCTGGTAAAATGCATCAACAAGCGAACATGATAGGCAAATATTTGGCTAAACCTCCCTTCACAAGTGAAATATCTCATTATGGCCTTCATCAGTGGAGCATAACTGTCAAGAAGATAGGAGAAAGGAAAAATAGCAGTGATGGTCTCCCTATGTTCCGGCTTGATAAAAGGTTTATAATCCTCCAGATCAAGATGCGCTTGTTTAAACCACTTTTCACCATGATATGGGATCTTGGTAGCTTTGGATACATACCTTGGAGAGATTTTGAAGTCAAGACCTGCTAACTGGAAGTGTTTGTCCTTGAATCTCAAAGCGCACAAATGTGTAAGTGGCGAGAAACTCTTGACTTCCTCTATCCTCTGACAGAAATCAAGACAACCTACTTCATGGAAATTGAAAAGTACTGAGGGATGAGCATTGATTTCTTCTATGGAGATAGGCTCATATCTCTTATGTTGTCCGCCTTTGTGATCTCGTTTTGGAGGCATTCTGACTTGAAACAGGCTTGGAAGAGGCACACTGCCTTCAATGTATGAAGAATGTTCTGCTGGATTGAAACTGGCCAATACACTGCTTGGATAGATATGGTCACTGTGGTTTGGATGAAATGCAACAATGTTTCCTTGAATAAGCTCCTCTGCACTTATTAACCACAATCTTTCAAATTTGGTTACACTTCAGCTATGTAACCTTCTTAACAATGGTACTATGTGTGAGAAACTGCTTTGTAGATTTTATGTGCACAGTCTTGAAACCATCACCCCTCTGGTGACTTTGCTAGAGGCCTGCTTGCACTTGTATTTTTTTCTTTGAAACCAAACTTCAAAAATTATAACCCTGCTCTTTTAGGTCATTTACCTTGAAACATGCCCCTGTTAGCAGACTTCTGTGGAGACCACACAGTGGGAAAAGAAAAGAGACCCTGTGGTTAGGTGAAAAATTAGCCCACTGTGTTAAGGGAAAAACCTTTCACTTGTGAATTTTTGAGAAGTCAATCACTGCCTTTATAACTCTGCCCTTAATGTAAACTTGATCATCAACAAATGCCTTCTAGAACATGGCCTTATTTCACCCTCAAAATTACTCTGTTCAACAATCTTCAGAATGACAATGTAGTGTAATGAACAAGCGGACTTAGTTTAGGTGAAAAATAAGTGCAACAGTGGTTTTTAGGAACTATACTCTCTGTTTGTGAGCTTAAGGGATCACCATAATACCTACATCTCTGTTTTAATATCAAATGCAAACACCAAGCACTCTGCCCTTTAGACAGTGGCCATTTTCACTTGTGAAGTTTTGAGAAATTCAAAATCACTTTGGTACTTCTGCCCTTAATGTCAAAATCTAGCTATCAACAATCTCTGCTCCTTTACTATGATGTCATCTTTGGAAGTTCTCTGTCGATCAGTCTTCAACCTGTACCTCTGTCTTAATCTTAATTTTACACACCAATAACTCTGCCTTTTAATATGTAATACAGTGCAAGGGAAAACAGACCTAGCTTGAAAAAAATCATTTCACACAGTAGTTTAGGCAACAGTCATTCTGCTCTTGAAAACTCTGCTGTTAATAGATACAATGATTTTGAAAATGATACAACGGGTTCTTAGTCACAAAACCTCGTATTTCAATCACTTCATCTCACTGTGTAGGAAACTGCCTTTGTTTTTTTGTGTTTAGAAAAATAGCAAGGCACGGGTTTTTCAAACAGTTTTATCACTTATCAAAACCTTTCACACGATGGGAGCTCATAAAAATACCTCGACCTTGATGGATTGCCCGTTTGAAAGGTGCAAGAAACCCTGGACAGCTTAAAAAAGGGGCGCGGCAACCTCTGGATAAAACCCGTCGCGCCGGAGGAAGGTGTCGGGTGGACTTGTTGTGTGGTCGGGCGGCCACCTACAGGCACGTCGCGCCCGCCTACAGGCACGTCGCGCCGACGTTGAAGCTCCGTGTATTTTGCTGCCCAGGCCCGTCGCGCCAAATTCCAGGCCCGTCGCGCCGCTGTTGAATGCAAATTTCTGAGTTTTCGCCCAACTTTCTCGCTCGTTTGATGCTGGATGCAAATGGGATTTTGACTCTAGCCCTTTTGAAAGTGAATTTCCACTCCTACATTTCAAACTTATATCGTTTTTCAAAACAAAACAATATCAACGGTCACTCTGTTTTTAAAAAAGGTAAAATAGAACCGTGGTTTGGCTTCTTCTGCGGAGTTTCTTGTTTTAATAACCTTTGATTTTTTAACCTCGGTGCATTCAAAACTGGCTTTGGAGATTTGCCAATCCTTTGATCATATGTATATCGCGGATCTTAGCACAAGTGTGAGGTAGAGAACCTCCAGCTTTGTTTCTTAGGTGGTCCCTTCATTACTAACCTTTGGACCCTAAAACAAGTCTCCATAATCTTGGGGATATGTTTGCCACTGTGTCTAATGGTATAGGTACCAGTAGCTGCATCCTTTATGGCTTGCACTGTTCTCCAAAGAGGGTCATTTTTATTATAATCTTATGTTTGACAACTCATGATGCCACATCTCTGTCACTGCTTTTTGCTATACTGTATCTTTGTGCTGAAACTGTCCTTTAGGATGATGACCATTGTGTCTGTTTTAGGGAATATAAACAGTGATAATTCATCAAAAACAAATCCTTTCTGCCTAATCATATATCCATTCGCCTCCTCATTTGAAAAGACAAACTTGTAAAATATGAAAACAGGGTTTTTGGGCACACAGTCTTTATTCTGTTCTGATCAGTATATTAGACCCCTTTTTGTTAATAGCACCATTTCATGACTGGACTATGTTCACTGCCTCTCTCTCTTGGTGATTGCTAGCAAAGAAGGGCTATTTCATAATGCACCAAAAATATTTGAAAAACCGTAGACACCCCTTCTTGAAAGGCGCCTCTTTGGACTTTTGATATATGATATTGTTTTGCTGCTTGACCCTTTCCTCAAGGAGAAAAACTTCTTTTTGATATCAGTGGCACACATATGCTCAAAATTGTCTCTTTGTCTATTCATAGCATTGCATACCTGTCATCATGCATTTTATGACTCAACCTTGGTCACTGTTTTACTTTCCCAGTGATAAATTTCTACTTCTGAGTGTTTCACAAGTTTTTCTCTGGACTGTAAATACACTTTTTAGTTGCATCCTTTCACCCTAGACTTCTTTGTTTGCTCAGAAGGATTTCCTTTGATTTCTGTATAGGTGATCATGAAAGGTCTTTAACCCCTTTTTAAGTCAACTGCTCCTTTGGCATTAATAGCATACAATATGTTCAATATTTTCCCCTTTCCTACTGTAGGTATAGTCAGACAGAGAGTTCCTTGAAACAGGAGTATCAGTATCTTTACATTATCAGAGCTGTCATTCATCTGTGTAGTGACCTTGTTTCAGTCTTTGATATCCTTCTACTGCTCTTTCTTGTATCAATCATTTTCAGCACCTGTAGTAGCTTTGGCCCTCTACTCATGCATGGAGGAGGCTCTCCATTAGATAAGGTGTTTGAAGGTTTTTTAACAATTCTTTTTCGAGACAGCCTTTCTCTGAAGGTGATGTTAAGCAGACCATTTGGAAAACATCAGTCTAAGCATGTTCACTTGCAAACATCATTGTGTGTCAGCAGAAACCCTAGCCAGAGTAATACTGTCTCCCTGCATTGTCCTAAGGGTGAATTAGACATTTGGCTTGTTCATCTTATGATTGATTATTTTAACAAACAAACTTTGTGACTATGAAGATCAGTGTTTCCTTGAAAAAACCAAGCACTTTCTCCTGCCTGTGTAATGGCATTGTTTAACATCTGTTCTATTTGATTTTGAACCAAAACAGGCCTCTTATGATTTGGATGTTCACTGATGACAGGCCTTCTAAAGTTTCAACCATTCACCTGACTTGAAAGTTTCAGATGATCTCCTTTATCAGGCCAAACTCCCCTTTCCTTTGAGCTTATCATATTTCCACTATAATCCTGTTATGGTCAGCAATTACATTCATGAAACCTGAAGATATTGTTTCATTGCTTCAGTAAGGGCAAACCTGGACTTCTGCAACCTTCTGAGTGAACACTGGCCTGCGCCCTCTGCTTATGTATGAAGGAGGCGCGCTAACCCTCTGCTTGTAAATGAAGGAGGTTCTGGGTCTTGACAATTTACCATTTAGCTGAGACAGTGGCGACCCTTTCTTACTGTGATTTTCATGCTGGAAAGAGCTGTAAGGTCCTGATGAGTGACCTTTGTTTTGCAGCTTCATCTCAGGCTCATAATACTCTTAGAAGAAGTTGTTCCTCTAACTGTAAACTCAAACACTTACTCCATGAGATGAAATATATATTTCCTGTCCTTGTAGAACCATAGAACATAGTGAAAAACCTACTAGTCAGCTTGAGAATGGGCTTCATGCAGTGCTGAGACCTAGGGAATATGAGTGGCGTGACTTAAGGCTGTTTGTCAACTTCATTTGCAAACTAAGGGATCAGTCATGGTAGGTCTGCTGCAGATGGGGGCTTTTTTGGCTTTTTGATGATTGCCAAAGGTGAAATGTCCTAAACGCCACTTCCTAACATAGGGGAGACCTTTGAAACAGATGTGGATTTGCCTTTTAAGGCTGATGGGCAGGTCAATAAGGCTGAAACTAGATAGGATTTTGATATGAGGTTTTTGATGTTGCCAGGGATGGACTGAATAGGTAGAAAGGTGAAAAAAGTTTTGGGAGGGTTTTCTGGATGACATATTGACATAAGGAAATCAGTTTCTAGAAAACTCAGCTGAAGATATAGTCATCACTAACATGTAAAAAATACTGATGGCTAACAGTGGCTACATTTGGGGAGGGCAGCTCCTCGTCAGGAGGTGTCCAGAATTCAGATTTTTGGATTATGAAGACCAGTGCCTTATCCATTGGCGCAAAATTTACCCTTCTCTTGATGTTATTTCTGAAAAGTGTCAGCATATTTAACATCAATGATACTTCTACCTACCTTACTATCTTTCCTAACATTTTTCTTCTGTTTGGCGCATTTGAACTAGCAGCCTTTTGACAATGCATATTTTTCTTTTTGCAAAATGAAACTATCTATTTCTACTCTTATATCTGCCAGGAGTTCAGATTAAACTGATGAACTCCTTTATTTCTCTACCTAAAGCTAGGTCGACTGTCAAGATTAAGCAGTTTGACAGGATTTCATTCTCTAATCTACAACATGAAATTGAAAAAATGATCAAATCAGGATTAGGCAGTCTGATTTGTCATGCATTTGCGGCATAAAAGACAAGCTGCACACAAATGTTATTCTGCAATAAAAGGAAACTAGACAAGCGGGCTAAGATGTACAATGTGTTTTTCATTCCTCGCTTCTCTCTTTGGTTCTGTTTTAGGCATGTGGAACCAGAATCTCTCCCTAATCTAAGCTCTGTGATAAGTCAATCTTACACAATGTTGACTATCTTGGCACTCACTAACTTATCAGCAAATAAATTTAAACATGCTCGGCTATGATTAGGCTAGATAGCTGAACAAGACATTGAAGTACTAGTAGCGGCATTTAGACTTGCTCGCTTTCCGAAAGACTATTTTTTTTGGAACATGGGGCCTTTGTTCTATCTTCACTTGCCCTCTTTTCTGCTTTTTACTGTTTTTGACTTTCCTATCTTTTACTGTTTTTGACTTTTCTATTTTTTCAATATTTCAAACAATGGTATGTACAATGACTGAAAGTGTTTCAAACTCAAAAATGGAGCTCCTGACAAAAATAATGTTTCAATGTCCTGCCATTCACAGGACCCCCAAAAATTTCAGTCCCATCAGGTTCTTGTAAAAAGAAAGCATTGTTTCCACTAACTGAGCTGATGATGTAAGGACCTTTCCATAAATTTTCAAACTTGCCATGTTTACCTTTATCTTCTCTTCTAGAATCCCATTTTAAAACTTTATCTCCAATTTGAAAATCATTTTCCTTAGTTCTTCTGTCAAAAATCTGTTTTATTTTGTCTTGTGCTAACTGAGCCCTTTGGTAAACTTCTTCTCTGGTTTGTTCTAAATGGATAGTCTGATTTACTCTCCTTTGTATATCATTTTCTTCTATTTGGACTTCTTGTAGTAATTTCATTACTGGAACTCCTAGAGAGGTTGGGAAAATGGCGTCAACACCATAGACTAGCTGGTAAGGGGACATACCTATGGATTTCTTGGTAGTTAATCTATCAGCCCATAAGGCGTGCACTAATTTCCCATGCCATGCCTTTTGATTTTGTTCCAGAATTTTTTTGATAATGTTGACTAGGCTTTTGTTAGAAGACTCGGCTAAGCCATTACCTTGAGGGTAATAGGCTGTGGAATGCCCTAATGAAATATGATATTTGTGACAGAAGTCTATCATTTTCTTGGAAGAGAAGGCAGCGGCATTATTTGTAATGATTTTCCTGGGACAGCCAAATCTGGATAGGATATTGGTTTCTAGGAACGTGATGATGACTGAATCGGTGGCGTTCCGAGATGGTATGGCTTCCATCCATTTGGTAAAGTAATCAGTGGCTGTGAGGATCCATTTGTGTTGAGCGGAGGAGGAAGGGTGAATTTCCCCAATGAAGTCTAGACCCCATTGCTGGAAGGGTCCTTCAACTATGATGGGGTGTAAGGGCAAAGGTAGAAGCTTTTTCTTGCCATCAAAAATTTGGCATTTATGGCAGGTCATGACCAGTTTGTGAGTATCAGGGAACAAGGTGGGCCAATAATAACCGGCTCTAAGGATTTTTTTTGCAGTAGTTTTCCAGTAGAGATGACCTCCACATTCCCCTTCATGCATTTCCCGCATGATTCTTTCTGCATCAGACTCGAGCAAACATTTAAGTAGCATACCAGTAGGATTCTTCCAATACAGAGAACCATCTATAATGCAAAACTTTAAAGATTTTTGTTTGAGGAATCTTGCCTTTGTTTTTGATAAAGACGGAGGAGCATTCATATAAGTTAATACATAGAGAATGTCTGCATACCAAGGTGAATCCAAATATATTTGATCGATAGGGGGAAGTTTGCATTCTTCTTGTTCTTCTAAGGCATCGACAAAATTTATATCTAAAGCTTGGAGGTTGGTTTCAGCCATTAATCTAGCGAGTCCTTGTCCTTTAACTAGTTTAGTAGGCCTGATTTCTAAGTCATATTCTAGTATGATAGCAATCCACTTTCCCCTTTTACCATCAGGATCTTGGTTAAGAATGTCCTTGACAACAGTATTAGGAACAAAAGCTATGACATGAGAATGCAAAATGTAAACTTGGAAATCCTTTAATGCTTTTACCAATGCGAATGCCTGTTTCTCCATGATGTTATATTTCAAGGGGGCATCTCTTAGGGATTTGCTAAAAAAGGCAATGGGTTGCTCTTGCCCAGCTGCATTTTTCTGCAACAACACCGCAGCTATTGTATGTTCTGAGGCAAATGAGAAGATGTAAAAATCTTTGGTGAAGTCGGGGCTTATCAATACTGGTGTTTCAGTTAGAGCCCTTTTAATTAGTTCAAAAGATTTTTTGGCTTCGATAGTCCATTTAACCCCGACCTCCTTTCTTAACATATTTGTGATCTCTTTTAGGAGCTCAGCAAGGTTGGGGATGAATCTTCTCAAGAAATTTATCTTGCCGATAAAGGACTGTAATTCCTTAATGTTTCGGGGGTGACTTATCTGTAGGATTCCTTCGATTCTTTGGGGGTCTATTTTGATTCCTTCTTCCGAAATAATGTGACCTAGGAGTTTCCCTTCTTCCAGACCGAAGAGTGTTTTCTTGGGGTTTAGGGACAGACCATACTTTCTGCATTTGTTGAAAACCTTTCTTAAGTGTGCTAGGTGTTCTTCGTCAGATTTAGAATATACTGTTATATCGTCAAGATATATGACTATAAAAACACCTATGTCTTCTGAGAAGGCTATGTCCATGGCTCTTTGAAATGTGGCGCCAACATTCATTAGCCCGAAAGGCATTTTAACGTACATAAAAGTGCCCCAGGGGGTGGTGAAAGTTGTTTTATGCTGATCGGTAGGATAAACCAATACTTGGTTATAACCAGAAAAACCATCAAGCAACGAGATTCTTTTAGCGCCTACGACCTTCTGAAGTATATGGTCCATTTTGGGCAGAGGGTAGTTATCTTTCAGACATGCCCTATTCAAGTTTCGGAAATCTATGCAAAGTCTGATTTCACCAGTCTTTTTTCTAACTGATACTAAATTTGAGACCCACTCAGAGTATCGGAGAGATACTATTATCCCGGCATCATACATCTTTTTAATTTCCTTTTCAACCAATGGTAATAACACTGGGTTTATCCTTCTTAACTTTTGTTTATAAGATTTTTGATTTTCTTTTAGGGGAATTTTATGTTGGATGATGCTGGTGTCATATGATTTTAAATCTTGGTACCCCCATGCAAACACATCTTTAAATTCTTTGAATAGGTTTATGTATCTTTGTTTTATGTCAGGCAGAAGGGTTTTGGATAGTTTAATGTTTTTAGGCTCTTCTGGATTTCCTATGTTGTATTCCTCTATGTCATCCTCTGTAGATTCCATTTTAGGCTTTTTGGCCACATCATTAAAGTCAAACAATTCTTCTAAAGGTGCGAGCCCTCTAGGTATGGTGTCATTTTCGCAGTGTAAGACTTCAAGTTCTCTTTGGTCAATGTCTTCTTCTATCTCTCTGTCATATGGATGGTCTACCAGGTTTAGATTGGTCCATAAAGGTGGATTTAGCTCTTGGTCTTGACCTAGGTTAGTTTCCCTCTCTTCCTCTTCTGAGTTTGTTTTGATTATCTCAAACTCATTTCTAGATTGGAGGAAATCATCAATTTGATCGTCATCTTGGAATACTTGCCAATGGTCAAGATTATCTGGTATAGTAGGGCGGTGTTTCACTTGGATGTCATATTGCTCACTTATACATGGTATTTGGCTAGTGCTTGCAGCAAAGGCAAGCTCGTTTGCCAGATTGTTTTGAATCCTAGGGATATAGGTGAGTTCATATTTTTCGAAAGTTTTAAGGATATCCAAAGCTGCATTCCTATATTCTCTCAGTCTTGGGTTCTTGGCTGAATATTCACCTTTGATTTGCCTGATTACAAGTTCTGAGTCCCCTCGGGCTGTTATTCGAGTGGCGCCTAAGTCTTTAAGCATGTGCAGACCAATGAGAAGGGCTTCATATTCCGCAATGTTATTTGTACATTGGAATTCTAATCTGAAAGAATGACCTTCCTCAGTATTGTGTATCCAGATGCCTGCTCCTGAACCTGTCTTGCCACAAGAACCATCAAAGCTTATACTCCAAAGAGTTTCCTTTTCATACATGATACTGAGCGGTTTCTCAGGTTTCTGGGGACTTTGGTCATCAAGTTCTTCATTCCGTAATGGTTTGGACATATCTTCATTCTCTTTTATCTGCTTGTGTATATCATCTTCATTGTATAAGATAAAAGAATCTAAATTGGAATGAATGGAATAGATGGGGGTATTGTTTGGCTTATCTCTGTTGCTAACCATGTATTTCATGCGAGCCTCTCGGTACAACCTCCTGGTTTGGTTAAAAACTGGGATAGTAGCGAATGACATATCCATTTGAAGGCTACCTTGTATTTGGGCAGCCCATGCTCTTGACAGTAGCATTCCATATTTGGGTGTGATGTCAGCCACTACTACATCCATGACTAAGTTTTTGGCTGGTAGTTGTGTTAGGGCAAAGTCTAGGTTCTTTATCAGACCTACACATTTGACCTGGTTCGAGTCGAAAGAATACAGGTTTTTGTAAGGTTGAGTCACTTCCAGTCCTAGGTTTTCCATGACTGCTTTAGGCATGAGGTTATGGGAGGCACCAGAATCTAACATGGCATTATGTAATATTTTGTCCCGGATGTTTAAGCTTATGTAGAAAGGAGAAATAGATCCTTCTTGATACTTACCTTCTACTTTAGGGCCAAATAAAAGCTCAGGTTGGTTGTCAGTTATATTCAAGGTATCAGCCTTGTTCTCTAGGTCAAATACTTTGAAAATTTGAGATCTATACCTATCAATAGTTACTAGCTCTGTAAGGGGTATGGTAATTTTTATTTTGGAAATTTCCCCTTCGAAGCTAAAAGGAATAGGTAGTTTGGGCAGACTTGTTTCAGCTTTCTCAGACATAACCCTTTCTATGATCTTAATTTGCTGACTTTGGCTTGGGACTTCTTTTGATATAGTCAACTTCGGGGTTTCTGTAGAGGTACTAGGAATATCTGAGCTGATACTTGTCTGAATGGCCTTACCTTTGTTTTGGTTAGTTTTTTGGGTCCTAATTTTGCTTTTATCCATGGTCTCATTTAGGACTTTATCCGAGGTTTTGGTATGGTCAGGGCTATTCTTTTTGGAATAGTTTTGGTTCTTTCTACTTCTAAGATTATACTGCCGATGCGCTTCTATTATGGCATTTTGAAAGTCTAAGGCAGGATCGTCGAGATCTTCATAGTTGGTCTCCTCCTGGTTAGGAGAACATAGCTCTTGTTGACCCTACGAGATTTAGATGATCTTCATCAAGAGGTTCTGTATCCCTATCATCCTCTTCCACATAGTTTTCATTGAATGGTGGCCTGATCTGTTGGTCATTTTCCCTTGGTCTGTTTTGGGACTGTTCCCTCCTAAAGTTTTGGTTTCGGTTTCTGATTGGAGGGTTTGGTTGGTTGTCCCTAACAGGAGCTTTTTCATTGATCTTTTCCCACATTTTAGCCATGGATTTGACTAAGTCATCTATTCTGGGATCTAGGGAAGGTGATGAAGTGGAGACCTCATCTCTATAAGTGACCTTTCTTTCTGATTTAGTTCTAGCTCTTTTTTCAGCTAAGTTGGCATCTGCTTTTATAGCTATTTGTTGCATTTCCTCCAAGGTAGGGGGATCCTTATCTCTCAGATGATATGTCATGTCCGGATCAAAACCCTCGGGAAATTTTGCCAAAGCTAAACCAAGTGGAGGTTTGAAATGAGGTGGGAGGGAGTTATATACACTGTTGAACCTAGTACAGTAAGCTTGGACACTTTCCCCATTTTCCCGTTTTAGATTGTTATATTATGACGGGATTTGAATGGGGTTTCTTCGGATTTCCCACCTATTTCTGAAAACTTGATGTAGTTCTGGGATATCATGGATACTATTTGGAGCTAAGCTTTTGAACCATGCTTTGGGTTCACCACCAAGACTTTGGGCAAATATTCTCATTCGGACAGTCTCGTCTTGTACCTCTAGGTATTCATAAGCATCAGTCATTCTACTTATATGTTGTTGGGGTGTGGTGGTGTCTTCTCCAGTAAAGTGTGGGATCTTGTCTTGATATTTGTTTGGGAGAGGAGCTAAAGGTGGTGGCAACACCAAAGGTGCGTACCAGGCTGCCATGACTAGAGCTAATGGATGATGTACAAGATGAGGACTAGTAGGCTGAAATGAAGTGGTTTGAACAGTGGTGGTTTGACCAGGTGTAGCGGATGAACTTGGACTAGTGATCTGGTTTTGAGCAGATCTGGGATGATAGGAGCCAAATTGATAAAGAAGCTAGAAATCAGGAGGAGTGGTGGGTGAAGCTTCTCTAATAGGACTCTGTGGTGGGTTTAGGGGTTCAAGATCGTCGAAGTTTATCTTACTATATGATTTTCTTCTGGGAAGAGTTTGTGATGACTCTAATTCAAAAGGTGAATCTAGTAGGATAGTGCGATGTTTAGGTACAGATCTTGTTCTACGGGTGAATCTACCAGAAGCTAGATGATCAGTTTCGGAAGCTTGCCACAGAATCTTTTCTGGGTCATCTACTATGATAGGGGGATTTGGGTCTGGATGGGATCTGGTATTGATTCTTCGTGAAGCCAGATTTTAGATCCAGAGCTTGGAGAGAGTGATATTGGTGAATGTTTTGGATGAGTGATTTCTCTAAAGTTATACTAAGGCGAAGGATGGTCAAAAATGGAAGGGATGAATTAGTGGAGTCGCCAGGTGGAAATGGATTGTTTTGGGAAGATAGCTATGGTCCACCACCAGTAATTAATCTGAGAATGTTTTGGATTTTCTGAATTTATGTGCAGCCTATGGTTTGTTAAAGTATCCTAGACTTGTTTCAACACTTTGCTAGGGTGATGAGAACCAAAAGAGTTTACTCTAAAAAATGGGTCTAGGGACTGCTTGCTTGTTTATGGTACCTGAAGGACTAAAGAGTCTATAAGAGTTTGCTGGACTATTATGAACTCAGTGTCTTACCATCTCCTGCTATGTTAGTGAGTGATGGGAAAGGTCTATCGGAAAGTAGCCTAGAGTTTGGTGAAATAGTAAGGCTTACTAGAAGTTAGTGGAGTCGCCAGGTGGAAAATCAGTTGTTTTGAGATATACTTGTATGGTCCACCACCAGAAATGTCAAAAGCAAATCTAAAGGAGTGTTTTTTGGGGTTTTTCTGAGTTTTTATGTGCAGCCTAGGATGTAAGAGTGTTATAAAACTGATTCATCACTTTGCTAAGATGGTGAAACAGAGAGTTTACACTAAATGATTCTAGAGGCTGATGGTTTAAGTTAAAAGTTGAAGGACTAAGGAGCCTATAAAATTTTGCTAGACTGTCATGTACTCAATAAGTCCCACCGTGATCGCCATTATGTTAGAGAGCAGTGGGATAAGTCAGCAAGCTAATATTCTCAAAGTCTCTAAATGTATAGGGAATCTAAGTTTGTTTAAAACTCAAAGTCCCACCGTGATCGCCATTATGTTAGAGAGCGGTGGGATAAGTCAGCAAGCTAATATTCTCAAAGTCTCTAAATGTATAGGGAATCTAAGTTTGTTTAAAACTCAAAGTCCCACCGTGATCGCCATTATGTTAGAGTGGCGATGAGGTGGCTAAAGGCGGGTATTCTTGAAAATAAGGGACTTATAGAGTTCTAAGGTGTCCTTAAATTGTCACAAACTCAAAGTCCCACCGTGATCGCCATTATGTTAGGGTCCCGTGATTTGGCCGATTGGCTAGCCAAATGACGATGTAACATCAAACCAAGCTTTGGAGCCCAAGGACCTAGCCTTCCTGGACTCAGAGAGGGCTCTCTCTATAAGTGCAAAAGATGTCGGTGTGTTTTCTTGCGATGTTCTGATATTAGGCTAGTTATGAAGTGTGTTTTTTGGTTTTTTTTTTTTAGTTTTTAAGTTTGTGAGGGATGAAACTGATCAAATACATAAACTGGATGACAAGATGTAGATAAATTGGGCTATGGGGTCAAATAGATCAAGGAAGCTATGAAGTGATGATGTAAAGCTGCTATAGGGCCGATTTGATTCACAGTAGAAGGGATCTCTGGGCAAAATGGATTAAATGGACAATAAGTTGGTGAAAGACAAGGGATTTCAAATGCAAACTAGTTAATAGCAGACATAAACATGTAATAGCAAGCCATTAATCATGCTAGGAATAACTATAAGCTAATTAATACATAAGAAATCAAACATTCCAGCCATACATAGAGGTATAAGACCCTCTAACTTCGGGAAAAGGCTATCAGATTTTGGGGAAAACACATGAGACAAACTAACAACTCATAAACTATGCCGGAACGCCTAAACATAGTCTCTAAGTCATTGGGTACTTGGAAAAATAAGTTTTCATAGTTTTAGGCAAAGGGCTAGATCGGGACTAGGCCTCCTTGGTTCAACAAAATGATCAACAAATCAGTCAAAGAGAAAGTTTTATGGACAGAACTATGGGCAGCTGATAGGTAGGTAGGGCAAACCATACATCCTACTCAACATACATGGAGCTGATGAATAAAACTTAGCAACAATACCTTAGGTTACTAAAGAGCAGCTAAGAATTCTTTAGCATAACTAAGGGAGAAGAAAACATCAAGCTATGAAGATTCGGGGATTTTGAGGTGCCTCCATGGGCATGTCTCAAAATCAATCTTTACTGATCTATAGCAGCAAGAAAAATGAAATATGAGTGAAAACTAGAAGACAAAACAACATTAAGAAGCACTATACCATTCTACCATGTCAAGGAATCCATCAACAAACCTTCAACATTCCTCAAAAGCATCCAAGAGGCAATCCAAACATCATAACTCAAGTGTATTCTTCAAAGCTCATATGACCAATGCATTAATTCTTCTCTCAAGTTCAGCCTCTTGATTTACAATGAGAAACATGGGATAAATAGGCTAGAAGGAGGAAAACCTCATGGAGCAACTAGCTATCCCATTGGCCAAGTCAAAATATCTAAACTTGTCCTTGAGGCTTTGCAAAGCCCAAGGCACAAAATATCCCATTAAAATATCTAAAAAACTGCTAAAAACGGAAATTATATTGACTTTACATGAATTTCCCATGATAAAAATAGCCTAACGCACATTTGGGAAAAGCAGATTTTTGGAGTTCAAAAATTGCAAAAATACTTCATATTTATGCCTAAAAAAGGTCCTCTGACTTGCTGGATGCAAATGGAAACCTTCCCGATGTCGAAATGAGGCTCATGATGGCTCGTTGGAAAGCTCTCTGTGTCTGCTTTCCAATGCAAGTGGAATCATCTCAATCTGATCTCTAAAAGTCCCTCAAAACTGTACCTGTGTGCAAAAACCCAGAAAATAGCAGGCTGCTGATAGGGCGGGCAGAATGTGCAAAATGAGGCGGTTTTTCGCCAATTTGGAGGGGCGAATGATCTTCAAATGCCCTGAAAATCGCTGGAGAGCTGCTCATGAAATTATGGAATCCACTGGTATCACCCGCCTCCCTTGACGACTCATCAAACTGAAATGGCGCATTTATGAGTTTTTGGCGAAAACCCCAAAAATGCCAAAAAACAAAAAGTTTTCGAAACATGCCCAAATTTGGCGTGTATGACCCTCAAGGGTCCATAGAGACATGCTCCGAAGCTGAAGCTAAAATATCGAGGGCTGATATGCTTTTTGCTTCTTTCCGTGCTAGGCGCCTCTCCTTCAATTTCTTCAATTTTTCTTGTGCCACCTTCAATTTGCGCCTGGCGAATTGGTTTAGCTTCTGAAAGTGAAGAGTTCTCTTTCTTTGTAGCTCAAGATCCCTGTTTGCCTTCTCAATCTTTGTCTCCAAATGCTGGTTAGCCCTCTCAAGCCAAGCTTCCTTATTTTCCTCAATTTCCCGCTCAAAGAGGGTAGTGAGAGGAAAAGCTTCGAATTGAGCTTGTTCTTCAGCTCTCTGTTTCTCCAAGGCTCTCCTAAGCCCGATGGTTCTAGGCCTCTTTTTCCTAGGCTGGTCCTCCTCCTCTTCATCATCAAATTCGCCAATAAGCTCTTAAATTCTTACTTGCGCCTTTTCTGCCTCCTTTTTGTACTTGATGGCTCTTGCCTCATGAATGGCTGCATGAAACTTCATTTGTTTGTTCTCAACCTCCAAGAAATGATTGAAATTCCTTGCCCTTTGGAGATCTTCTTGTAACACCTCAATTTGCCCTTCTTTGTGAATGAGGAGGTTTTCAAGGATGCGTGCCTCATTTTCGCTGTCATCGCTTGGGATAGGGATGACAGCTGATTTACCTCCATGCTTGGCGCTTTCTCCAACTGTACTTTTGCCTTTGAAGGCCAATCTAGCGCTCTTTCTCCTTGGTAAGCTAGGAGTTGTCTTTTTGGGAAATTTCCCCTTCTTAGGGTCAGTTTTGGTCACCATTGAGGAGACAGCTTTAGCTTGCTGTCCTTCCTCAACATCTTGTCCAGCTTGTGGCTCAAAAGATGCTTCAATTGCTTGCTCAACCTGCTGCTCTTCAACCTCTGTCTGCTCCTGTTCCTCTTCCTGTATTTGATGTTGTTCATCAACCTCTAGCTGCTGTCCCTCTTCCTGAATTTGATGCTGTTCATCAACCTCTAGCTGCTGTCCAATGATATCCAACTGCTGTTGTACCTCAAAATCTGGCTGCTGCTGCTCATCAACCTCCTGTTCTCCCTGTGGCTCAATGCCCTCTTCTTCTCCTTGTTTACTTGGCTGCCCAGTAGTCATCTTGAGTTTTTTAGGGGTAGGCCTACTAGATAAAGGCACTGGGCGATGGACAGGCTGAGTAGGAGACACATGAACAGGAGGGACAGTGGCGAAATCGGCATGGCTAATGAATAAATCCCATGAAACTCCTTTCTTCTCCAGCTGGTGTAAGAAGATGATTTTGATCAAGGAATGATGAAAGAGAGAAGGGATTTGTTGAGGTGGAGCTTTCTTTTGGACAGTAGCTGCCATTTTCTCTATGCTCTTGGACAAAAAGTATGGAAGGTTTAATTGCCTGCTCCTGGTAAAATGCATCAACAAGCGAACATGATAGGCAAATATTTGGCTAAACCTCCCTTCACAAGTGAAATATCTCATTATGGCCTTCATCAGTGGAGCATAACTGTCAAGAAGATAGGAGAAAGGAAAAATAGCAGTGATGGTCTCCCTATGTTTCGGCTTGATGAAAGGTTTATAATCCTCCAGATCAAGATGCGCTTGTTTAAACCACTTTTCACCATGATATGGGATCTTGGTAGCTTTGGATACATACCTTGGAGAGATTTTGAAGTCAAGACCTGCTAACTGGAAGTGTTTGTCCTTGAATCTCAAAGTGCACAAATGTGTAAGTGGCGAGAAACTCTTGACTTCCTCTATCCTCTGACAGAAATCAAGACAACCTACTTCATGGAAATTGAAAAGTACTGAGGGATGAGCATTGATTTCTTCTATGGAGATAGGCTCATATCTCTTATGTTGTCCGCCTTTGTGATCTCGTTTTGGAGGCATTATGACTTGAAACAGGCTTGGAAGAGGCACACTGCCTTCAATGTACGAAGAATGTTCTGCTGGATTGAAACTGGCCAATACACTGCTTGGATAGATATGGTCACTGTGGTTTGGATGAAATGCAACAATGTTTCCTTGAATAAGCTCCTCTGCACTTATTAACCACAATCTTTCAAATTTGGTTACACTTCAGCTATGTAACCTTCTTAACAATGGTACTATGTGTGAGAAACTGCTTTGTAGATTTTCTGTGCACAGTCTTGAAACCATCACCCCTCTGGTGACTTTGCTAGAGGCCTGCTTGCACTTGTATTTTTGTCTTTGAAACCAAACTTCAAAAATTATAACCCTGCTCTTTTAGGTCATTTACCTTGAAACATGCCCCTGTTAGCAGACTTCTGTGGAGACCACACAGTGGGAAAAGAAAAAAGACCCTGTCGTTAGGTGAAAAATTAGCCCACTGTGTTAAGGGAAAAACCTTTCACTTGTGACTTTTTGAGAAGTCAATCACTGCCTTTATAACTCTGCCCTTAATGTAAACTTGATCATCAACAAATGCCTTCTAGAACATGGCCTTATTTCACCCTCAAAATTACTCTGTTCAACAATCTTCAGAATGACAATGTAGTGTAATGAACAAGCGGACTTAGTTTAGGTGAAAAATAAGTGCAACAGTGGTTTTTAGGAACTATACTCTCTGTTTGTGAGCTTAAGGGATCACCATAATACCTACATCTCTGTTTTAATATCAAATGCAAACACCAAGCACTCTGCCCTTTAGACAGTGGCCATTTTCACTTGTGAAGTTTTGAGAAATTCAAAATCACTTTGGTACTTCTGCCCTTAATGTCAAAATCTAGCTATCAACAATCTCTGCTCCTTTACTATGATGTCATCTTTGGAAGTTCTCTGTCGATCAGTCTTCAACCTGTACCTCTGTCTTAATCTTAATTTTACACACCAATAACTCTGCCTTTTAATATGTAATACAGTGCAAGGGAAAACAGACCTAGCTTGAAAAAAATCATTTCACACAGTAGTTTAGGCAACAGTCATTCTGCTCTTGAAAACTCTGCTGTTAATAGATACAATGATTTTGAAAATGATACAACGGGTTCTTAGTCACAAAACCTCGTATTTCAATCACTTCATCTCACTGTGTAGGAAACTGCCTTTGTTTTTTTGTGTTTAGCAAAATAGCAAGGCACGGGTTTTTCAAACAGTTTTATCACTTATCAAAACCTTGCACACGATGGGAGCTCATAAAAATACCTCGACCTTGATGGATTGCCCGTTTGAAAGGTGCAAGAAACCCTGGACAGCTTAAAAAAGGGGCGCGGCAACCTCTGGATAAAACCCGTCGCGCCGGAGGAAGGTGTCGGGTGGACTTGTCGTGTGGTCGGGCGGCCACCTACAGGCACGTCGCGCCCGCCTACAGGCACGTCGCGCCGACGTTGAAGCTCCGTGTATTTTGCTGCCCAGGCCCGTCGCGCCGCTGTTGAATGCAAATTTCTGAGTTTTCGCCCAACTTTCTCGCTCGTTTGATGCTGGATGCAAATGGGATTTTGACTCTAGCCCTTTTGAAAGTGAATTTCCACTCCTACATTTCAAACTTATATCGTTTTTCAAAACAAAACAATATCAACGGTCACTCTGTTTTTAAAAAAGGTAAAATAGAACCGTGGTTTGGCTTCTTCTGCGGAGTTTCTTGTTTTAATAACCTTTGATTTTTTAACCTCGGTGCATTCAAAACTGGCTTTGGAGATTTTCCAATCCTTTGATCATATGTATATCGCGGATCTTAGCACAAGTGTGAGGTAGAGAACCTCCAGCTTTGTTTCTTAGGTGGTCCCTTCATTACTAACCTTTGGACCCTAAAACAAGTCTCCATAATCTTGGGGCTATGTTTGCCACTGTGTCTAATGGTATAGGTACCAGTAGCTGCATCCTTTATGGCTTGCACTGTTCTCCAAAGAGGGTCATTTTTATTATAATCTTATGTTTGACAACTCATGATGCCACATCTCTGTCACTGCTTTTTGCTATACTGTATCTTTGTGCTGAAACTGTCCTTTAGGATGATGACCATTGTGTCTGTTTTAGGGAATATAAACAGAGATAATTCATCAAAAACAAATCCTTTCTGCCTAATCATATATCCATTCACCTCCTCATTTGAAAAGACAAACTTGTAAAATATGAAAACAGGGTTTTTGGGCACACAGTCTTTATTCTGTTCTGATCAGTATATTAGACCCCTTTTTGTTAATAGCACCATTTCATGACTGGACTATGTTCACTGCCTCTCTCTCTTGGTGATTGCTAGCAAAGAAGGGCTATTTCATAATGCACCAAAAATATTTGAAAAACCGTAGACACCCCTTCTTGAAAGGCGCCTCTTTGGACTTTTGATATATGATATTGTTTTGCTGCTTGACCCTTTCCTCAAGGAGAAAAACTTCTTTTTGATATCAGTGGCATACATATGCTCAAAATTGTCTCTTTGTCTATTCATAGCATTGCATACCTGTCATCATGCATTTTATGACTCAACCTTGGTCACTGTTTTACTTTCCCAGTGATAAATTTCTACTTCTGAGTGTTTCACAAGTTTTTCTCTGGACTGTAAATACACTTTTTAGTTGCATCCTTTCACCCTAGACTTCTTTGTTTGCTCAGAAGGATTTCCTTTGATTTCTGTATAGGTGATCATGAAAGGTCTTTAACCCCTTTTTAAGTCAACTTCTCCTTTGGCATTAATAGCATACAATATGTTCAATATTTGCCCCTTTCCTACTGTAGGTATAGTCAGACAGAGAGTTCCTTGAAACAGGAGTATCAGTATCTTTACATTATCAGAGCTGTCATTCATCTGTGTAGTGACCTTGTTTCAGTCTTTGATATCCTTCTACTGCTCTTTCTTGTATCAATCATTTTCAGCACCTGTAGTAGCTTTGGCCCTCTACTCATGCATGGAGGAGGCTCTCCATTAGATAAGGTGTTTGAAGGTTTTTTAACAATTCTTTTTCGAGACAGCCTTTCTCTGAAGGTGATGTTAAGCAGACCATTTGGAAAACATCAGTCTAAGCATGTTCACTTGCAAACATCATTGTGTGTCAGCAGAAACCCTAGCCAGAGTAATACTGTCTCCCTGCATTGTCCTAAGGGTGAATTAGACATTTGGCTTGTTCATCTTATGATTGATTATTTTAACAAACAAACTTTGTGACTATGAAGATCAGTGTTTCCTTGAAAAAACCAAGCACTTTCTCCTGCCTGTGTAATGGCATTGTTTAACATCTGTTCTATTTGATTTTGAACCAAAACAGGCCTCTTATGATTTGGATGTTCACTGATGACAGGCCTTCTAAAGTTTCAACCATTCACCTGACTTGAAAGTTTCAGATGATCTCCTTTATCAGGCCAAACTCCCCTTTCCTTTGAGCTTATCATATTTCCACTATAATCCTGTTATGGTCAGCAATTACATTCATGAAACCTGAAGATATTGTTTCATTGCTTCAGTAAGGGCAAACCTGGACTTCTGCAACCTTCTGAGTCAACACTGGCCTGCGCCCTCTGCTTATGTATGAAGGAGGCGCGCTAACCCTCTGCTTGTAAATGAAGGAGGTTCTGGGTCTTGACAATTTACCATTTAGCCGAGACAGTGGCGACCCTTTCTTACTATGATTTTCATGATGGAAAGAGCTGTAAGGTCCTGATGAGTGACCTTTGTTTTGCAGCTTCATCTCAGGCTCATAATACACTTAGAAGCAGATGTTCCTCTAACTGTAAACTCAAACACTTACTCCATGAGATGAAAGATATATTTCCTGTCCTTGTAGAACCATAGAACATAGTGAAAAACCTACTAGTCAGCTTGAGAATGGGCTTCATGCAGTGCTGAGACCTAGGGAATATGAGTGGCGTGACTTAAGGCTGTTTGTCAACTTCATTTGCAAACTAAGGGATCAGTCATGGTAGGTCTGCTGCAGATGGGGGCTTTTTTGGCTTTTTGATGATTGCCAAAGGTGAAATGTCCTAAACGCCACTTCCTAACATAGGGGAGACCTTTGAAACAGATGTGGATTTGCCTTTTAAGGCTGATGGGCAGGTCAATAAGGCTAAAACTAGATAGGATTTTGATATGAGGTTTTTGATGTTGCCAGGGATGGACTGAATAGGTAGAAAGGTGAAAAAAGTTTTGGGAGGGTTTTCTGGATGACATATTGACATAAGGAAATCAGTTTCTAGAAAACTCAGCTGAAGATATAGTCATCACTAACATGTAAAAAATACTGATGGCTAACAGAGTACACCTGAAGAAGCTTTTACTGATAAGAAGCTTGATATTTCTCATTTGAATATTTTTTTCTTATCTGTTTACATTCATGTGACAAAGGACGCCAGGAAGAAGCTGGAGCCGAATGTAGAAGTTGGGATATTTGTGGGGCACACTGAAACACCCCATAATTATCGTGTGTATTTTCCAGACAGTCGGATGATTGTGGTGTGACGGGATATAAAATTCAATGAGGTTAAATCCATGAAGTTGTCTCTTGAGAGGGAGATACACTTGCATGTAGAGGAGGAACTTCTTGTTCCCAAAGATGAGCCTCTAGATGTGGATCAGCCACAGGAGGAGATTCATAGAGTGGAGGAGTCCACTCATGCATAACCAAACATCAAACAAGGCAGAAAGCGTACCACATAAGCTGAGAGACTGAAGCTTGATGTGGCACAGAATGTAGGAGTCCCTATGTCATAGCGCAGACAGAGACAGTCACCTGACCGATTTACTGGATACATGGCTTTTATGAGCAAGTGTGTCATGACAGAGCCATCTTATTTTTTTGAAGTAGTGCAAGAGCCCACATGGGTAGATGCCATGGTGGAGGAGTATGACTCCATTGTCAAAAATAGTGCTTGGGAGATTGTTCCAAGGTCGGTTGGTAAATCAGTTGTAGGACCTAGATGGATCTATAAGGTAAAGAAAGTTGTTGATGGGAGCGTCGATAAGTATAAGGAAATATTTGTTGCCAGGGGCTTCTCATAGATCAAGGGGATTTATTATGAAGAAACCTTTGCACCTATCACACGGTATTCTTCCATAAGGACCATCCTTGCTCTCTCAGTGTAGATGGGTTGGCACATTCATCAGATGGATGTGAAGACTACGTTCCTTAATGGGATCATTGAGGAAGACGTGTGCATTGAGTAGCCTAAAGGAATTGAGATCTTCAGCAGTGATTCGCATGTGTGCAGGCTCAAAAGAGCGTTGTATGGGCTGAAGTAAGCACCTCGTGCTTGGTACACATGGATCGACAGCTATTTTACTGGACTTGGCTTCACCAAGAGTGAGGCGGATGGAAACCTGTATCAAATTGTGATGGAGGGTAATCTTTTAATCATTATTCTTTATGTTGATGATTCAATACTAGCGGGTGATGAGCAGTTAATACACTCATGCAAGGTAGATCTTGCAAAGGAGTTTGAGATGAAGGATTTGGGCCTCCTTCGTTATTTCCTTGGATTGGAAATATGGCAGCGGGAAGGTGAATTGTTTGTGTCTCAAGGCAAGTATGCCTGGGAGATACTTGAGAAGTTTCACATGCAAGGTTGTAAGCCTATCGACACTCCTCTTCTAGGAAATTTGAGTAAAGAGGATGCTACTTCGATAGAGGTAGTGGATTCCACTGTTTATTGATAGTTGGTGGGTTCACTCATGTATTTAGTTAATATAAGATCGGACATATGCTATGCAGTGAACCAGCTTTCAAAATTGATGGTTAAGCCTACCAAGATCTTTTGAAAGGCAAGCAAGCATGTCCTAAGGTATCTCAAGGGCACATCTAAGTACGGATTATGGTTTGTACAGATGGATGAGGTGAAGTTGCATGACTTCACGGATGCAGATTGGGAAGGCAGCCCAACAGATAGAAAGAGCACATCAGGAGGGATTTTCAGTATCGGATCTACAAAATTTTCTTGGTAAAGCAGGAAACAAAGATCTGTGGCACTCATTTCAGCAGAAGAAGAATACATGGCAACAATTCAAGCTGCATGTGAGGCTATCTGGATGAGGAAGATCCTAGTCGGTTTGTTCAGTTCACATTTAGATCCTACAGTGATACATTGTGATAATAAAAGTTGCATTAAACTCTCGATTAATCTTTTGTTTCATGATAGATCTAAACATATTGATATCCGGTATCATCATATCAAATATTTTGTGCAGCATAAGATCATTTTGCTTCAGCACATTCCTACGGAAGATCAGGATGCAGATATTTTGACGAAGGCGCTCACCAGGAGAAAATTTGAATACCATAGAGGCAGGATCGAGGTGAAGGATAATCCCTATCTTGTTGAGAGGGAGCATTGAGATTCAATAATATGACGAGCTTAGTGAAAATCAGCCACCTTCACTAAGTGGGCCAGCAGGCTATTTTTAGGTGTAAGTCTATTTTTAGACTATGTCTATTTTTAGACATGGTGATCATATTTTAGAAGTTGCAGGATGCTATTTGAGGATGGTTGGTCAAGTTGGAAAAATAGATGAAATTCTATTTTTAGAATATTGGGCGAAGTCTATTTATAGATCATCTAAAAATAGAAGTGTTGATTATTATTATCTCTTAATAATAATCCAACAATAAACATCAACTTATTCTCTTGGAGCACTTAATTTCAGTGTACAGATTTGTAAAATCAGTGGGCTGAAGGAATTATGCAATTCCTAGGGTTTACTGGTGGTTCATGCATGGAGGACTCAGTTAGAAGTGAAGTGGCAAAGTTATGACAGAATTGGAAGAGTAGTTCATGGAGTTGTTATTCAGTTTAACTCAGTTAATGGAGTTAAACTCAGTTGAGCTAGTTGTATCTAGTCTAACTGAAAGATACACTAGTGAGAATTAAGTGAATTAATTAGTTAATTAATTCACAACTAATAACTCACTAACAACTGAACAAATACAACAGTTAACTAGATTGCATGTCAGTTCCAGTGGAGACCCAATGGAGAGATAGGTGAAAGGGCAAGATGGACTATCTATTGTGACTATAGTGATGCATTGATTGCACCACACACACATTGGAGTTTCCAATGAATATTGTGCAGTGAAATCAAGGTATATTCAAGTTCATTCAGGGGTCTTCTTTAGCAGGGATTGCGTATTAGAGGCGGACTATCAGGTGGCAAGAAATCAGTGCATGGATTTGTAGATTTCTTCATGATAGTGTGTGACGATTGATTGTACTGAGAGCTTGATGTACTAAGCTTTGTATGAGATTGTTACATTATTTCCATGATACATAATATATGATATTTGGGGTTTTTAGCTTCAAGATTTCCCATTAAACAACTGTGTTATGTGCGATTGTTTTTATTGCTTCATGTGTTTGCAATTGATTTTAATTTCTGTAAAAGATTAACAGTGGAAGGAGTTTGTATTTAGAAAGAAGATAAATATTTTTAGATCGGGAGAATCTGGATATATACATGCATCTTGTATATAATTTCTATATTACTAAATACTTCTCTCTGAAGTATATCTACATGGGATGGACTCTGTTTATTAGTACATCTGAAACTATGATGCAGACTTGGATACAATGATGGATCATGATCTTTAGACCTGGAATGACTATGTATTTGATCTATTGATGAGATGATTGGATATATGACCTGGCACACATTTTTTGAAGTGAAGTGAAGAATTTGGATAAGTCTATAGATCTAAAACATTTTGAAAAAATTATATCTACAGATCTATACACTAGTTCATCTCGGGGAAAGCATGTATATACGCAGCTTTGTCTTAGATAAAGCGCTTATTGAAGTCAGGGTTTTCTGAAGTTTGTTGGAGAATTTATCTGTTTATTGTTGTTGTATTTCTATTGTCTGTCAATGAAGTCTTCATGTAGATCTAGGTTGTTTGAATATTGTATATGCTGCTAAGTTCGATATTTACAAATCTGATCAATGAGTGAGTAAATATGTTTAATGATGCTGACTAAATAAGGGTTCTAAAATTCTAAAAAGATATATAACTGAATGTATTAGATCTAGTTCTAATACTAATCATATTCTGTAAATTCAGTATTCTCAAATCTATATGCAGGTTGGTTTGAAGGAAAGCATGTATACACGTAGGATAAGCAAAGTGAAGTAGCATATGAATTTTAAGATAATGAATGGTCAGGTTTGAGACTGTTTCTACATGCTGACTTTGAAATATGAGTGTATTACTGTGTTTTGGTTACAGTGATCTCATTGTTCTGATTGAAGTTTGGGTGAAGTTTATTGGTATTGATCTTTATGCTGAGTTGTGTTGAAGTTGTGGTATCTAGTGTGAAAATTGATGAAATGTGGTCTACACTGGGTCTGAGGGTTGAAGCATTCAGTATGGAAGAATAAGCTTCCTACCAGTAGAAGCTGGTATTCTGATGAGGGGGTTGTAGCTCCCTTCCAGTAGAGGTTGTTAAACAAGATCAGGGGGTTGGAGCTCCCTTCCAATAGTAGCTGGAAAACGAGAGAAGGTTGTAGCCTTCTGCAGGTAGATGCATGTGTACTGATATGAGTATTTATCAGTACAATATTGTAAGCAGATCTCTTTATAATAAATATTGAAAACAAAAGCAACAACAGCGATGGTTTTCTCCCAACTTGGGTTTCCACCTTAAATCTTGGTGTTCATGTGTGTTTCTTATGTGTGATGATTTATTATGTTCTTACTGCACATGCTTACTGCTTACTAAATATTTGATGAATGAATGATGCACTTATATAAGTAAAGAATTATCTGCATAATAATATCTATGTACATACGCAATTTTATTTAAAGGCATCTGTGTGTATATGCTAATTGGGTTGATTAAAGTCGCATATAGAAATCAGTAAGGAAAAATAAAAAATTTACATTGAGTTATAAATCAAGATATTAGATTACTCATGGAATTTGAAAACAACTCTAGTGAGAATAAAGATACATTTATGGATGCTTTTGGAGAAAATGATTTTCTTGAAGAAATCAATCATCTCAAAATATGTTTGGAACAAAATAAAATAGCCATAGATACTCTAAAGAATCAGCTTATAGAAAAGGAGAAGCACGATGAGAAATTAGAATGTGAAATAGTAAGTCTAAGAAAGGAAATTGTGCAAGTGAAAAACTCAAATCTTAGATTTTCTAAAGGATCTGAAACCTTAGATGAAATTATCAAGGTTTGTCCTTGGCTGCAAAAACTATGCCAAGAAACCAACTCAATCAGCTTTAGAATCAAGCTGGCCCTTGAACTAGAGGGGGCTCGCTCGGTTGTTACGACGCCTTGTTTAACGTTGTTCACTTTCACCAAATAACAACCTTTGAAACACAATGGCCATATTTATGGTTTTAATTGGGGGTGGTTTGATATCAATGACAATCCCTATTAGTGAATAAATTCGTCCTTTGTAGATTTCTTCCTCAAAGTGTCAGTTTCTAGCCTAACAGAAGAACTTAGCTTTTGAAATAATTTGAAAGAAGAATGTATGGAGATTCCTGATAATTAAGGAATCAAACATAAAAATTAATAAATCATGCTGATTTGGATGCACGTAGAAAGCTTCTACAGCCAAAAAAATCACATCTAGGAGAAAATAGAAGTGGAAAACAATAACCAGTTCAAAGAGGAGCTTACTCAAACGAAAAGTCTGATATAATAATCTCCTTAAACAATTATAAATTCGCAGGAGATTTTAGAGAGATTGAAACTCAATCTATTCCTACCCAGCTCTTCTATGTAACTCTGGACATGTGCCGAAATAGATTATGAAAATACTTGAAAAAATACAAGAAACACAAATTCTGTCAAAGCCAGAGCTGAAATACTTCAATTAGAATTTCTGGAAAAAGCGTTTTACAAAGCTGAAGTGGTCTTGGCCTCAAAATGCCACACCTTGTTTATTATAAATCATCAAATATATAGAGATTACAATAAGCTAGTTGTTGCTAGATTTTAGGAAAATATAACAAAACCTTAACCAAGTTATCTAAATTAATTAAATTAAAAATAGTCTTGGATGGACTCTCCTTGAAATCTGCAACCTCTTAACTTTTTCTAAATTTCTAATATATATTTAAAAGGCTCACAGGCCTAAATATTTAATATAATTTAACAAACTCCCTACTAATATGATAGCTAACCTAACACCTATTAACTAAAAAATGCACGATATTATCCCTCCTTTTTTAGATTACAAGGAAATATGTGTTGACATCTAGATTCCTCACACGAAACATTTATGCTTCCATACCATTGAAAAATTATTTTACAAGAATTCCTTTTATCTCCTTTGCAAGCACTTCTTCTACCTAAATTTCATTGCATTCCCCTGTATCTGTTTATTGCCCCTCCAAAAATAAAAGGAACTCTTTCCTTCTAAAATAGTGAGTGTGATGATCATTTGTCATCCCTGCTACCTGCATGAATGAATATATGACAATGGGACCAACAAATCGAAAACCCCTATTTTACAAATCCTTGTTGATAAATTCTGCCTTGGGTGTCTTTACTAGAACTTGTCTATAATATCAATATATGTTTATGGTGGTCTTGTAACTAACAAAAACCCCTATATACTTATCCAGAGATCCAAACTGCTCCACAATATGAAGGATGAATTTTTCATTATTCACAATACCGCGAAGCTTCCCCTCGTGAAACACATTGCTTTTCATGGTGTTAGGTCCCTATATTACTAGTATAGTCTCTTATTGTTGTTAGTGAAAACCCATTATTCTTATTATTGTACCCCTGTAACCCCCATATTGTTATTATTGTGCCCTTAAATTATTATTGTTAGGTCAGCTAGGATTACATTGTGGCCCCACTAGGATTACATTATGGCCCTGTTGGGGTTCCCATGTTTTGGCCAGGTTGGCAAGACCAAAAGATGAGACAACATCAAACCACTTCAGACCTCAGGATCTAGCCCTCCTGGGTCCAGAGAGGGATCTCTCTACGAAATGTCAAAGGTGTATGACTTTAAAGCTCAATGTTTAAGATGTTAGGCTAGTTATAGGCACAAGGGTTGTTTGTTTGATTGGTTTTTATTTGGTTGTTGGGAATCAGGAATGAAGGATTCAACATGAGACAAGGTAAGGCAAAGAATATTTTGGGCAAAGTTAGATAACTCAGAGAACATCAAGGCCATTGGGCAATGGAGTCAGGAAAGGGTTTACTTGCTGTTCAATGTGCAAGCTTTCAGTTGGGCTAGTCATCTAAAGCATTGGATCCTAAACTGATTGTGTGGCATGGAACATTAAGGATTGAAAATGAAGAGAGGAAAACCACCCAATTCTATCTATAGATTAGGTCAGAGATCATTTAACTCCAGACCTGCTTGGATATAATCAGAGGCAACTTGAGGGAACTTGGAAAGTTTAATTGAAATGGAAAGATCCTAGTGAGGCAGAGACAGAGTTCTAAACCTCCCAGTGTTCTCAACTCATTTAATTAAATCTAAACAAGAACATCTAAAGAGATATTCCATTAATTCATACATCAGCCAGCAATATATCAGACCACTACACTGGTTAAATTAATTGAAATAAATCCTTAGATAACATATTCAGTAGAAAACAAAAAGGCCAGGAGATCAGAAACATAGGGTGCCTAACAGGGACAAATCCTATGCCAGATTTCTGATGCAAGCCAGAAGAACTGAAATGGAATGAAATAAAACACAGAGATAGAAAAACATCACCAGCTGCTTTAGATCAGGATCCAAAGAAATGTGCTTGTCATATTAAAAACAACACCAGTCAAGTACAACATTGCCCACAGCTTGAACATTCAGCCTGAATACATCTTTCTTCAACCTATCTTACAACTTTACACAGAACTCTATCTCACAGAGACGGCTTACAGTTCTCTGATATCTCATCAACAACGTTTACAATAGTTCTCTCATGATTTTTATAACTCAAGAGGAGTGAAGGAGGTAGGTAGAAGATTAAATGAAACATTAAACTCAGAACAGAAATAAGGCCTGAAGCCCATTCTGTTTTAACTCCTGCGCATTGATTTTTGGCTTTCTTTTGGTGAACGAATGATCATCTTCGGCTTGCATTTACTCTGGTCTAGTCATGATGTACTTTGACCGCAGAACTCTATAGTACCTTTGGTGCAAAACAAAATGGTGAATAAATGACTGAATGGTCTGCCATGTTGGTGAAACAAACGCTCTGATAGCTGGGGACTATACTTCAAGGCGGAAAATCTCCTCTAGAACACGGCATGGAATAGAAACAGTATGGGCAACCCGTCCTTCCTGGGAGGAAAACATTCTGCCGATGCGAAAAACCTGTCATATATTAATTTCTGCACCTCTGTCTATGAAAACCTTGCCGATGTATCCATACTGTGTATTTATGGCGGCGTTTTTACCTCTGTACCCTGCGAAACACGCAATCTGTACCAAGAAAAACAATGCAATGGGAGGGTGGATGAAATGGTAGCGTGGCGGCGGCGGAATGGTGGCCTTTCACTGAATAATGGTGACCAAATGCAACGAAATGGTGGAAATTATGAACAATAGGGTTTCGTGGTGGAATGCATCGCAGATCGTTAGATCGTGGTCCGGGAACAAAGATCAACGACAGAGATTAACACAGCGGAACGATATATGAAAACGAACGAAACGAACATGAAATGTAAGACTTTAACGCAAATATGGAACTTTGGTTAAAACCCAAAATGCACAGAAAATGGGTGAAAATGCAATGAAACTCGCGGACATGAACGTACGAGGTGGGACCCAGTGGAGGCGGAGATGTGATTAGATCCGAGCCATCAAATCTCAGATCCAACGGACGGTCAGATTTACTTCGGAGCATCGCAATCGGGAAGGGCAAGGGTGACACATTAACATACTTTCGATTGTGATTTGGAAAGGGTTGCGATTGGGGTGTGCGATGACTGTTGGATTTACCCAGGGATCAACGGTGGAGAATTGTTCGGAGGGCAGAAGGGGAAGAGCGATGGGAGCGAAGCGAGATGATCTGGGCCGTCGATTTCAAATATGGATGAATGGTTGTGATCGAATCGGGCAATCGCAATCAGAGGAGGGATAGGGGTGACACATTTCAAAGTTGCGATTGTGATTGGCGGTGGGAGCGCGATTGAGCGATGCCCGTTGGATCCGGAGATCAGATCAACGGCTCACGTTCAATCGGAGGGAGAGTGTGATCGGAGTGATCGGGAGAGGAGTTGCGATCGGGTCAATCGAAGCGATGGTGTGATCAGCGCTGAGCCGTGGGATCTGGCGGAAGGACGGACGGCTGAGATTGTATCGGGTAATCGCAATCGCAAGGGCAAAAAGGTGTAGCATTTGGAAAGTGTGATTGCGATCGGGGGCAGGGATGCGATTAATGTTGGGCCGTCCGATCTAGCGGGAAGATCGACGGTGGAGAACACAGTGGAAAACTTATGGAACAGAACAATCGCATCGGAGTTTTTCAGTGTTTACAAAGGATTTGAGCGCTCCGCTCATTTTCTCCGATGCGATTAGCGCTTAAGGCTTAAGCGCTTGGACTTGGGGTGTCGGGCGTATGTGGAGAAGTGGTTGGGGCTGGCGGGAAAGGGGCTAAGCCCTTATAATAAAGTTTAAAGTGGGTTTTTGGCCCATTCTAAGTGTATTTCGAGGACTAGGAAGGGGAACGATAGAAGGGAAGAAGGGGAAATTGGCCAAACAAAGGGTGGATGCAGGATTTTAAAGGGAAATTAGGGAGGATTTAGAGGTTGAAAGGAGACTTAGAGGGAAAAAAGGGGGACTTTGTCAAAGGGGGGAAAAAGGGGTAGAAGGGACATTTTGCAGAGGTGCAATGGGCAAATGAAGGTCTTTTTGGGCACAATTTTCAGCAATTAGTGAGGCTCATAGATTCTATAACAGCAGAGGGCAACAGTCAAAGGCATGGAACATAAAAGGCTTCAAGGATGATGTGTTTTCAAGGGAAATGCATTCCTTGAAGGCTCCCAAAACAATCTAGTTCCTTGCTTTCTTAGCCAAAGCAAGGAATTTATAAGAGGCTAACGGTGGCACCACATGGGGATGGCTTCTTCTTGAAGGAGTCAAGAATTCAGAAAATGATCTTTGGTGTAGGCCAGATGCCTGCTGCTTGAGCCATCTTTCTTCTCTGATTTCAGCAGCTACAAATATGATAGATCAACAGAAAAAATTCCCAAATAATCTACCTACCCATTCTACCATCCTAGCATTTTTTTCTTCTAGGGTGTGTTTGAACTAGCAAACCCTTACATCATTTATTTTTATGACAGAAAATAAACCTATTCTAAATCTACCCTTATTACTCCATGAGACCAGATTAGACTATTGGTCTCATATGTTTCTCTACCTACTCTAATATCTGCTGGGATTAAACTGTCCAGCAGATTTCTTCTCTACATTCTACAACAAGAAATTTAAAAGCAGTCAAACTAGGATTAAACAGTCTAGTTTGTTGTGGATCCAAGGCATAAAGATAGTTGCACATGGACAGAAATCTGCAAAAAACTGAAACAAAACTTTGAAGGCTTGAAATTTGCAATCTTGGAGTATCCTTCTTCTCTTTCTTGTGACTCAAGTTTTGAGCATGTTAGAGTCACTTCTTTTCTTCATTTCAGCTCTGGTTTTGGGCATGTAAGAGCTGATTTTTCTTTCTTCTTTGCTGGTCCAGATTTTGAGCATGTTAGGACCAGCTGCTTTGCTTTCTTTGGCTCAGGTTTTGAGCATATTAGAGCCAATCTTTTATACCTCAGAGGTTCATGTTTTGAGCATGTCTGAACCTCTCCTTTTTCTCTGTTTTTTTGGAACATTTTCTCTTTTTTCTTGAAACAAAATTCTGCAATGGTATGTACAATGGAAATGAAAACTGGAAATTGAGAATCAGCAGAAGTAGTGTTTGAGCATCCTGCCATTGACAGGACCCCAAACAGCTCTGTACCATCTAATTACTGTAGGAAAAAGGCATTTGGACCCACAGTGGCCTGGATGATGTATGGACCCTGCCACAAACTGTCAAACTTGTTGTGTTTTCCTTTGTCCTCTCTCCTTGAGTCACACTTCAGAACTTTATCCCCAATTTTGAAATCGGCAGCTTTGGTTCTCTTGTCAAACAACCTCTTTATGTTTTCCTGAACTTTGACGACTCTGTTATAAACCTCTTCCCTTGTTTGCTGAAGATGAATTGTCTGGTTTATCCTTCTCACCATACTGTCTTCTTCTGTTTGAATCTCTTGGACCAGCTTGATTATTGGTACCCCAAGGCTGGTAGAAAATACTGTTTCTGTACCATAAACAAGCTGAAATGGTAACATGCCAATGGATTTATTTGTTGTAAGCCTGTCAGCCCACAAGGCATGCACCAACTTGTTATGCCATGACTTTTTGTTTTCTTCTAACAGCTTTTTGATGATGGCCACAAGGCTCTTGTTTGATGATTCAGCTAGGCCATTACCTTGTGGGTAATAGGCAGTTGAATGACCAAGCGCTATTTGATACCTGTGACAAAAATCAACCATTTTCTTGGATCCAAAAGCAGCAGCATTATCGGTGATTATTTTCCTTGGGCAGCCAAACCGAGAGAGGATATGACCTTCTAGGAACCTAATGATGACTGAATCTGTGGCATTCCTAGTAGGTATGGCCTCTATCCACTTAGTGAAGTAGTTTGTGGCTGTTAAGATCCATTTGTGTTGTGCAGAAGAAGCAGGGTGGATTTCTCCAATAAAATCTAGGCCCCATTGCATGAAAGGACCTTCAACAGTAATGGGTTGTAAAGGGAGGGGAAGGATTTTTCTTTTGCCTTCGAAAATATGGCCTTTGTGGCAGGCAATTACCATCTTATGGATTTCATTGAAGAGTGTGGGCCAATAATAACCAGCCCTGAGTATTTTTTTTGCAGTGGCCTTCCAGTTCAGGTGGCTTCCACATTCTCCAGCATGGAATTCTTGTTTGATCCTTTCTGCCTCCGTTTCAGGCAAACATTTAAGCAATAGGCCATTTTGGTTTTTCCAATACAGGTTTTCATTCAAAATGCAGTAGTTTCTGGCTTTTAGTTTTATGAATCTGGCCTTAGTCTTTGATAGTTCAGGTGGATCATTGAGGTTAGTGAGCACATAAAGGATATCAGAGTACCAAGGGGAGTTCTGAAAATTTTCTCCAACAGTGGGATCAGGAAATCCTTCTTGCTCATCTAAGGCAGCTACCATGTTAATGTCAAGGGCTTCAAGATTTGATTCAGCCATTAATTTAGCTAAGCCCTGACCTTTGTTTAGTTTGGTGGGTTTTATCTCAAGGTCGTATTCTAAGATCACAACGATCCATTTTCCCCTTTTCCCATCTGGGTCTTGAGACAGAATATCTTTTACTATTATGTTAGGCACATAAGCAATGGTGTGGGAATGCAATATGTACACCCTAAAGTCTTTTAAAGCCTTAACAAGAGCGTAGGCATATTTTTCCATTATGTTGTATTTCAAGGGAGAATCCCTCAGTGCTTTGCTGAAAAAGGCTATTGGCTATTCCATTCCCTCTGGATTTTTCTGCAGTAAGACTGCAGCCACTGTATTCTTAGAGGCAAATGAAAAAATCAGAAAATATTTTGAGAAATCTTGGCTGATCAGAACAGGAGCTTGGGTGAGTGCAAGTTTTACTGATTCAAAAGATTGTTTAGCTCCAACAGTCCATCTAACTCCTTCACCTTTCTTCAACATTTTAGTCATATTCCTGAGGTGTTCAACTAGGATGGGAATAAATCTCCTAAGGAAGTTTATTTTCCCAATGAAGGACTGTAATTATTTGATGTTTCTCGGGTGTTTGATCTGTAGTATTCCGTCAACTCTTTGTGGGTCTATCCTAATTCCCTTTTTAGATATAATGTGGCCAAGAAGCTTTCCCTCTTGCAGCCCAAATACAGTCTTTTGGGGTTCAATGATAGACCGAACCTTCTACATTTTTCAAACACTTTCCTCAGATGTTTTAGATGTTCTTCTTCAGTCTTGGAATAGACTGTTATGTCATTCAAGTAAATAACAATGAAGTGTCCTATCTCATCTAAAAAAGCTATATCCATTACTCTTTGGAAGGTTGCACCAGCATTCATCAACCCAAAAGGCATTTTTACATACATAAAGGTGCCCCATGGAGTGGTAAAGGCTGTCTTGAGTTGGTCTTCTGGGATTACTAAGACTTGATTGTAGCTTGAGAAACCATCTAGCAGGGAGATTCTCTTGGAGCCTACTACTTTCTGAAGAATGTGTTCCATTTTTTGCAAAGGGTAGTTGTCTTTGAGTGAGGCTCTATTAAGATTTCTGAAGTCTATACATAATCTGATCTCACATTTTTTCTTTCTCACAGCCACTAAATTCGAAACCCAATCAGAGAACCTTACAGGAACTATTATGCCTGCCTCATACATCTTTTTAATCTCTTTTTCCACTGCAGGCAACTGTTTTGGATTTATCCTACGAAGTTTCTGCCTAAAGGGTTTCTGATTTTCCTTTAAAGGTATTTTGTGCTATATGATGTTCGTGTCATAGGCCTTTAAGTCTTCGTAACTCCAAGAAAAAACGTCAATAAATTCCTTAAACAAGTCAATGTATTTCTTTTTCGTTTCTGTGGGTAAATACTTTGCCAATTTAATCATTTTTGGCTTATATGTTGTGCCTATATTACATTCTTATACGTCAAAATCCACGTGCTCAATGGTGGGCTTTTTCGCCACATCATCGAAATCGAAAAGGTCTTCTAAAGGCACCAGACCTCGAGGTATGTTCTTATCTTTGGCCTGCAACACCTCCACTTCTTCACTATCTTTGTTTTCACATTCTATGGTTGAATTTCCAATTTATTCATTTAAAGCATTTATTTCTACATTGTGGGGTGTAGTTTCCTCCTCGTCTGAGGGTTCCTCACTTAGGCAGCTATCACTAGACGTAGAGTCTGAATCAGAAAACTCAAACTCATTTATGCCTATTAGGAAATCTTCAATCTATTTGTCGCCCTCAAAGACCTGCCATTATTTTTCGTTATCCATCACTGCAGGTCTGAATTTGGTCTGAATGATGATCTGTTGGTCACTTAAAGTCTTAGGGTATGAGCTGGCTAGGCAAGCTAATCCATTTGCAATGATGTTTTGACTCCTAGGGACAAACACTAATTTATACTCAACAAATGTTTTCATTAAATCCACGGCATCATTCCTATATGCTCTCAGCTTGGGGTGTCTGGCTGTGTATTCACCGTTCACCTGTTTTATAACCAACTCAGAGTCTCCCTGCACGGCTATTCTACGGGCTCCTATTTTCTTCAACAGATTTAAACCCAGGATAAGAGCCTCATACTCTGCAATATTATTGGTACATTTGAAATGCAGATTGTAGGCATGGCTCTCCGCGTAGTCGCTCTCTATGTTACGTAACCATACCCCAGCCCCGGCAGTTCTTCTTGTGCAGGACCCATCAAAGTTCATTACCCACAGTGATTCATTCTCAGTTTCGCTATCATTTCTTTCCCTATGGCTGGGTTCTCTATTGTGTTGTGTTAGAGGGTTTGCACTAGGCTGTGGGCTGTTTAGTTCTTCGTGTGGTGTAAGAGTTTGCGAAGGAGGTCTGGTTGGTTGTTTTCCTTCTGTTTATTGTTCACTTTGGGTCGCTGTTTCAGTGCACTGTTCAAGGTTTTCTACGTCTTCCTCTTCTGAGTCTAGGGTAGCCATTATGTTTAAGTCCATTGGCTCTATTTCATCAAGTGTACCTTTGCCTGTATCTACATTTTCAGATTCTGGTTCCCCCAAAGATTTATCATTGCAAAGGATAAAGGAATCCAGGTCTGTATGTACAGAGTACAGAGGAGAGTTTTTCATGCTTTTCAGGGCTACTGACCAGGAATTTCATTTGCGCCTCCCTGTACAGTCTTCTAAGTTGGCCAAAGATTGGGATTGTGCCATAAGCCCCATCCATCTGCATTTTCCCTTGCAACTTGGCTCCCCATGATCTTGATAATAACATGCCATACTTGGGTGGCACATCTACCACCACAACGTCCATGACCATACACTTTGCTGGAATCTGGGCAAGGCTCACACATAAATCTTTGATCAGGCCAAGACACTTTACTCTGCTAGAGTCTAATGAATATAAGTCTTTATAGGGACGGGTTATCTCTAGGCCTATTCTTTCCATGACTACCTTAGGCATTAGGTTATGTGATGCTCGAGAATCATGCATTGCATTATGAAGAATCTTGTCATGAATGTTGAGATTGATATAAAAAGGTGGAACCACCCCTTCCTGAAACTTCCCTTCAATCTTTGGACCAAACAGAAGGGCTAGTTGATCATCATTCAGATTTACAGTGTCGCTGTTCTCCCCTAAGTTTAATTCTTTCAAAATTTGGCCTTTATATACATCCTGAGTGGCCAGCTCAGAGAGTGGGACAGAGAAATTAATTTTTGCAATCTCACTCTCCAAATTGAAAGTGGACTGACTCTTTGGAATGTTCAACTCTGTTTTGTTAGCCACTGCCTTAGTGGCTGAATCAGTGTGCTGATTCTCGTTATGTACAGTGTTTGTGATAGTTTTATCAGGAGCACTCACTGTAGTGTTAGTGCTGACAGTTGGTTTACTCTGTGTATCAACGTTTTGGTTGTCCTTTCCTTTGTTTTTCCCAGAACTCTCAGCTGTTGATTCTTTACTGTCAGTAGTCGCTTTAGAAGTTTTCTTAGGTCTCTTCTTGATGGTGACCTCAGAAGCTTTTGGTTTATAAGTTTCTTGGCTCTTTTTGCTTCTAATTTCGTATCGTTCTCTGACCTACATCATAGCATTTTCGAATCCTAACCTGTAATCATCAGATTCAAACCATTCTTCATCCCAACATGAGGGAGAAGGCTGATCTTCTTCTGTGGAACAATTATGGATTGAGTTTTCCACTTCAAAAATATTTATCGTATTCCCTTCAGACTCCTCTATGATTCCCTCATCCTCATCAAGAAATTTTTCTTGAAATGGGGGAATGACTTGCTGATTTGACTCTCTTTGTCTGTTGGGAGTGGCATTGTTTCTTCTAAAGTTCTGGTTCTAGTTATGGTTTTGATTTCTGTTTTGGTTACTGACTATGACAACCATTTTCTTCACCATTTGTTGTAGCTCTTCCACGATTTTAGATAGACGGTCAAAATTGGGGTCAGAAGTGGAAGCTACATTGTCCTCTCTGTATGTTACCCTCTTCTCAGCTCTCAGTCTTGCCCTTTTCTCAATCAAGTTGGCTTCTATATTCACTTCTCCTTTCTGCATGTCCTCCAACGTGTTGTACTCTTTATCCCTAAGATGATAGGCCATGTCAGCATCAAAGCCTTTGGGGTATTTCGCTAGAGCCATTCCTTGTGGAGGTTTCATATGTGGAGGGAGAGCATTGTAAATGCTATTGAATCTTGTTTGTGTAATCATGGACACTCTCTCCTTCAATTTTTTTAAGGCTCATATATTCTGCTAGGAGTTGGCGAGGGTTGGCCTTAACTTCCCATTTGTTTATGAAAGTCTGATATAAAGCAGGAAGATCATTAATGCTACCCGGAGGTAGGTCTTTAAACCATTTCTTCACATCACCTCCTAAGCTCTGGGCAAATATTCTCATCTTGACTGTATCATCATCTATTTCCATGTAGTCAAAAGAATCTTCCATCTTATCTACATATTGCTAGGTTGTGATGGACTCTTTGGCAGTGAAATGTGGGATATTTGATTGATAATCATTTGGTAAGGGCACTAGAGGCTGAGGTAACACCAAAAGAGCATACCAGGCTGCCATGGTGATATTCTGATGAGGTAAAGGGTTAACTTGAGCAGCTGGTATATGGATAACAGGGATACTAGGACCAGCAGAGGACTGATGAGCAGATCTAGGGTGACTGAGCCCCAAGTTATGAATGAAGTGTGTATCAGGAGGTGTAGATGGAGGAGTTCCTCTGTCCCTAATGTGTTGACCACTATGAGATGGTGAACCGGGAAGCTCAAGGCCTAGCTGATCTAGATCACTGAATGACCTAGTTCTTGGCAATCTATTAGGTGGGTCTAGGTCAAGGTGAAAGTGTGATAGAGCTGTAAGGTCTTCTGGTGTAGAGTTAGCTCTATTGATGTGACTAGAAATAGTTGATCTTATAGGTGTAGGAGATCTCTTGAGGATGCTCTCAGGATTATCAACTATTTCAGGTGGGTTTCGGTTGGGGTAAGCTCTTGTGTGAATGGTTCTTGAATCCAGAATGCTATTTTCCAACCAAGCAGCTTAACCCTACTTGTTACTACTATTGTGGTTGATGTTGTGATGGAGGTTAGTCTCCCAGTGGAGTCTAATGTGAAATAAGATAATTAGCAGGCCTACTGATCACCAGTGGAGTCTTTAAATCGTTTAGGAAATATGGAGTCGCCAGGTGGAAAGGTATAGGATGTTTTGGAGGGTACACTATCCACCACAGTGTCTAAGAGATGTCTTCTTTCAAGGATCTCTACCGAACACAACAAACTCTAACCAGAGATTGACTGGGAGGGCATTTACCAGATATGTCACCTCTGAAAGAGTGTGAGATTTGGAGGCTACCTGGCCCTTTCTAAACTCTGTCCAAGAGTATGGGAGCAACACAACAAATGTTATAGAGGTTGATGTGTGAGTATGAGTGTTTAACTACCAATGTAACCAGAGTCTCTAGGTGTTTCTGAAGCTTTGTGATGTAGTAGGATGGAGAGTATTTCAAAAAGTCCCTAGTGGAGTCGCCATTATGTTGGGGTTCCCATGTTTTGGCTAGATTGGCAAGACCAAAAGATGAGACAACATCAAACCACTTTCAGACCTCAGGATCTAGCCCTCCTCGGTCGAGAGAGGGATCTCTCTAAGATGTGTCAAAGGTATATGTCTTTGAGCTCAAATTTTAAGATGTTAGGCTAGTTATAGGCACAAAGGTTGTTTATTTGATTTTTTTTGATTTGGTTGTTGGGAATCAAAAATGAAGGTTTCAATATGAGACAAGGCAAGGAAAAGAAGATTTTAGGCAAGGAGAGATAAATTCATATAGTATTCAAGACCATTGGGCAAATGGAGTGAGGAAAGGGTTTACTCGCTGTTCAATACACAGGCTTTCAGTTGGGCTAGTCATCTAAAGCATTGGATCCTAAAAAGATAGGTGGAGTGAAACAATCATTGAAGAAAGTGAAAGAATGAGGGTAAACCAATTTTTGTCTATAGATCAGGTCAGAGGTCATTTAACTCTAGACTTTCTTGGACATACTCTTAGGCAACTCTCAAAGGAAGGCAAGGAACAAAATGAGGGAACTTAGAAAGGTTTAACTAACTGAAAAGGATCCTAGTGAGACAGAGACAGAGTCCTAAACTCCTAGTGTTCCCAATTCATTCAATTAAACTCTAACAAGAACATCTAAGAAGAAGATTCATTAACTCATACATCAGCTAGCAGGCAATAACATCCACTACACTGGTTAAATTAACTGAAACTAATTCTCAGATAACACACTTAGCAGAAAACATTAAGGCAAGGAGAGAAGAAACATAGGGTGCCTAACAAGGGAAAATCCTATGCCAGATTTCTGTTGCAAGCCAGAAGAACTAAAATGGAATGAAATAAAACATAGAGACAAAAAAACACCACCACAGCTTTAGATCAGGATCCAAAGAAATGTGCTTGTCATATTAAGAGCAACACCAATCAGGTACAACGTTTTCCAATAGCTAGAAATCAGTTTGGAAACATACTCCTCAGCCTATCTTACAACTTTACACAGTGAGCATGCCTCAAGAGAAAGACTTGCAATTCTCTGATATCTCATCAACAACTTTTACAATAGTTTTCTCATGATTTTATAACTAAAGAGAAGCGAAGGAGGTAGGTAGAAGATTAAATGAAACATTAAACTCAGAAAGAAAGAGAGGGCCGAAGCCCATTCTGTTTTAACTCTGAGCATTAATCTCTGGCACCTTTGGAGGAAAAAATGGTCTTCGTCAGGCTTCATTTACGCCATATAGGTCTCTGGTGCATTTTTGTTTTGCTGTACTCTGTAGTACCCTTTGGAATGAAAGAGTGATCTTCTTTGGCTTCCATTCATTCTGGTATGGCTCTCATGTACTCTGACTGCAGTACTGTGTATTACTTTGGTGAATAAATAAAATGGTGAAGTGAATGGCTGAATGGTCTGCCATACCGCATTAACAACTGCTCTGGTAGCTTGGGACTGTGGTCAAGGCGGGAACCTTCAGGAACACGGTAAATAATGGAACTGATATGGGCACTTTGTTATTTAGAACGATCTGCTGATGTGAAACCCTGATGAATTAGTTTTCTGTGCATTGAACTCTCTGCCGCTTCATTTATATCTCTATCTGTGAAATCTCGCCGCTGAAATATGGACTGTGTAATCATGGCGGCCTTTTCCACCTGATAACCCTACAAAACACGGGACTGAGTTATGAAATCCATGCATGGGGGGTTGAATATGGAGGACGAGAGAACAATAGCGCAGCAGTGTGGTGAAAAAATGTTTTTGAATGAAATGAATGTGAAAAATGCATTGATATGGCGAATAATAGGGTTTGGTGGAGAAATGCATTGTGGGCCGTTCGATCATGGTCTACAAGCGTAGATCAATGGCGGAGATCAAATAGTGGAATGATATATGAAATGGGCGAAATATATATGAAACGTTTAAAATTTAATGCAAAATGTGAAACTTTAAACTTTGATGGAAATGCAAAATAAATACATGAAATGCAGCATAAATGCGTATGAGGTGGGACCCATATGGAATTGCAATCGCAATCGGAGATGGGAGTGGGGACTACTTGCAATCGCAATAGGGAATGTGCGATGAGATCAATCGGAGGGGAAAGCGATCGAGGAGGAGTTGCGATTATGATTGGACGGATGGGGTGATTAAGCGATGGCTGTTGGATCTTGGGATTAAACAGACGGTTGAGATCATGTCGGAGAATCACAATCGGGGGGGCGGGGGACAAGGGTGTCACATTTCAAAGTTTCGATTACGATCGGTGGTGGGAGCGTGATTGAGCGCTGACCGTTGGATCCGGAGATCAGATCAACGGCTCACGTTCAATCGGAGGGAGAGTGTGATCGGAGTGATCGGGAGAGGAGTTGCGATCGGGTCAATCGAAGCGATGGTGTGATCAGCGCTGAGCCGTGGGATCTGGCGGAAGGACGGACGGCTGAGATTGTATCGGGTAATCGCAATCGCAAGGGCAAAAAGGTGTAGCATTTGGAAAGTGTGATTGCGATCGGGGGCAGGGATGCGATTAATGTTGGGCCGTCCGATCTAGCGGGAAGATCGACGGTGGAGAACACAGTGGAAAACTTATGGAACAGAACAATCGCATCGGAGTTTTTCAGTGTTTACAAAGGATTTGAGCGCTCCGCTCATTTTCTCCGATGCGATTAGCGCTTAAGGCTTAAGCGCTTGGACTTGGGGTGTCGGGCGTATGTGGAGAAGTGGTTGGGGCTGGCGGGAAAGGGGCTAAGCCCTTATAATAAAGTTTAAAGTGGGTTTTTGGCCCATTCTAAGTGTATTTCGAGGACTAGGAAGGGGAACGATAGAAGGGAAGAAGGGGAAATTGGCCAAACAAAGGGTGGATGCAGGATTTTAAAGGGAAATTAGGGAGGATTTAGAGGTTGAAAGGAGACTTAGAGGGAAAAAAGGGGGACTTTGTCAAAGGGGGGAAAAAGGGGTAGAAGGGACATTTTGCAGAGGTGCAATGGGCAAATGAAGGTCTTTTTGGGCACAATTTTCAGCAATTAGTGAGGCTCATAGATTCTATAACAGCAGAGGGCAACAGTCAAAGGCATGGAACATAAAAGGCTTCAAGGATGATGTGTTTTCAAGGGAAATGCATTCCTTGAAGGCTCCCAAAACAATCTATCCCCTTGCTTGCTTGTCAAGGAGTTTATAAGGGGCTAACACTAGTAAAAGAAAAAGAATAAAAACAAAATTTATTTATTAAAATCATGGGTTTCATGCTCGAGTCAAATTATTATTTAGGTCAAACATGTTCTCATCCGTCTAGGGTTTATTGAGTTTGTCATAAGTCAAACTATTGTATTGGAGTAAAGTCCCATTTGGACTTCTAAAAGAAGCATGAAAGAGGGACCCATCCAACATCCTATATGTGCATATATACAATGAAGTTTGATTGCATTTGGAGACAATCAAGAAACTTCATTTTTTGTGCCAAGAAGAGAGAGAAAGCCAACAAAGAAGTATAGAAGAAGAGAAAAAGGAGAGATAACAAGGGTCAAACGAGAGAGAAGTTGTGCTAAAATCTGCCACACATGCAAAAATTCAAGAAGCTACACGGACGAAAAAATGTATACCTAATTGAACGAGCTAAAAATATGTTGTAGGGGAAGAAAATCAAATTTTTTTTACTATTGTGGACTTGAGTTGACTTTGACTTGTTGGAAGAGCTTGGAAGGAGGTATCACTTGGGTCTTGTGGGAGGTCTTGGTCTAGAATTTTGGCTCTTGAATTTCTCACTTTGATCGGATTTTATAAGAAGATAATATTTGACTGGCTCTTCCCCTTTGTGGGGTTTTTTTATGGCTTGGAGTCCATATCTTGTATTCATTGTATTTTTTTGATCTTCATGGTTTATGATTTTAGTAATATTTGATGAAAAAAACACAATAAAAGTAATAAGAAGCCAACATATACTTACAAAAAAGTATCAAGTAAAGAGAAATCAAAAGTGATTGTTGCCTTAGCTATCTCTCAGCACATTATGGTGAGGATTGGATAGAGTAAGTAGAAGAAAAACATAAGTCTAAAACTCATAATAAAACTAAGAATGAGAATAAGACTACTAATATTAGAAAAATCTATACATCGACTAAAATATAAGAAAAAAAAATTTGTCAATCTTTATTTAAAAAACACTACTACATAAACCCTTCTCTCAATATAACTATGAAGACACAACCTAACCTTTTGTTGCATAGCTATTTAAAACATGAAATATTTCTTGGAAACGCTTTAAACCTAATTTATCCACTTTACTTTTCTTAAGACCAAAAAAGTTTGCTGAAATATGTATTGCAAAAAAAATGGAGGAGCAAGAACACAAACACGCTAGAGGTGTATCACACACACCAAGCCAATAGTGGAGGAGAAGCACAAACATTTGAAGATGCTTATATAGATTTTAGATTTTAGTATAAATGTTCATCACGACTCCATGCAATATTCCCTTCAATAATGGCACATCTTTACGTAGGAGCTTACCCATGATCATATCTCTGTATTTTGATGATCCAGATTCATTTACAAGTTTGTCAAGGGAGAATTGATAATTTGTTGGAATAATTTAAGCAAAGTTTAATTAAATTTAAGAATTGTTATTATAACATCAAAAATATATTCAGCAACCGGCAAACTACATATACAAAACTTGTTAAATTAACCAGAGTGAAAATTCCATAAAGAATCAGAGCCTACTCCTTACACAGCACAGTAAAAAATACTTATGAATTCTGCGAATAATATTAAAAGTCTTTATTCGCATACCTTATCAAGCTGTCTCTTGTTTAAGTCGTGATTCTGCGTCATTGCGCTTTTCCTTTCTTCGTCGGCATCAATGGATCTTAACAGAGGGATCTTTATTTATGTATTAGATAAGACTATTAATGCAAACCAGGGGTATGTAACATCATAACTGAATTAAATTTTAAGAGGGAAAAGAATATTAAAAAATTCTATAAATTAAATGTAAAAGAAAAATTTATTAAAGCTATGGACTGAATCGAATTAAATACTAATTGTCTGTAACCGACATGTCATCTCTTAAATTAGTCCGTCAAATTATACCTTTTTAACAAATTCTATAAATAAGGACTATGGTCTTATTAGTAAATTAATAAATTGCGACACCCAAACCGTTTTGTTAATAAATGAAAAGATAAATAATAAATGAAAAAGATAAAGGTTAGTTACGTTAGATGAGTTGAAGAAAAGTAAGGATAATAAATAATTTATTATTTTATATTTATATTTTTAGTAAAGACTATATATATTTGATTTAAAGGTGATTTTTATTGGTCAGAAATATAATTTGAAGTGAAATTGTTATTGCTTTTTATTTAAATTTATATCTTTTAATTTAAAAATAAATTTAGTACCAAGAAAAATCTCTAAGGAACTGTCAATGTATATGCAAGATGAGGATATGGTTATACAATGGCAACCAAAATTGTGATTTTTTGTTGTTTAAAATATATTTTTGAATGCAAGAATGGATTTAATATTCTAAATGGCACTTGAATTCTATAAATTAAACAAATTACATTAATTTTTTAAAATTTTCCATCAGATTTTCATTAAAATTGACTAGAACTATTTTTTTTTAAAAGTTGTCTTTATACCACTTTTTGGAGTTTCCGATAATCACTAAAAAAATTTGAGATCAAATCTTGATTCTTTTTATTTAAATTGTTTTACACAAATTAAATCTGAAAAGTAAAATAGAAAATTTTTCAAAAAATAACATTAAAAACAACTCATTTAAAAAATGTCATTTCTTCATATAATACATTTAAAATTGTGTTTTTTTAAATGTGTACCCAATTTTTTGAAATTGACTAAATTTCCTTAAATTATACTTATTTAATTTACATAATAACAAAATAGAAAAAGTCATAAGTCACTAAAAATATCTTACATAATTTAAATATAAATATAATTTAAAATAACATTATATTAATAAATGTCAAAAATTATATAATAAATATCGAATCAATGTAATAATACCAATAAATTATTACCAACAAAATCAAAATAAATGTGAATATAATTAAATAAGACTTCCTATTAATAAATGCTCCAAAGTTCATAATGAATATTAAAACCGCTACAAAAATATGAATGAATACTAAAACCGTTACAAAATACGAATAAGATTAAGTCAAAATCACAAGAATATAAAAAATAAATTCAACCTCACTGACGAATAATAATTATTAAAGTATATGTTGGTTTTCCCTCCATTTGGGGGGAATGATATTTTCTTTTACATACGTTATATAATATATTTAGGAGTTGTCTATCTAGGCAACAAAGGCAATGGAATAGCCCGACGGCAGTTTTTTGGCCGGAATTTAAAGTAAATGAAATCAGGTTTCTGGAGTGTTTGGAATCCATTTTTACAGTGAAAATGGATTCAGCACTACCAAAAACCCTTAGGGCATTCAAAATACTAAAATTTAACAACCGTAAACATGATTCTGATAAAATCATTGCCAGATTTTTTAAAAATCTTTGCCAGATTCTAGGCCAAAACGTTGCCTGAGAAAACCACGGCATATATTTATTATCAAGTATAATATAAAAAACATTTATGCATTTTAAAATATTTCAAAATTTACCTATCCTAGATAACTAATCCTCGGATTACGGTTTCTTATAACTCGTCAAACGTGAGTAGGTGAAGCCAAAAGTCCATATCGATTTTATATCTCGTTCACATAAATAAAAATATGCTCACCCCTAAGTTATCCACTGGTCTATCATATCCTTCACATTTTTTTATAAATCCATGATTTTGCTTGCTTACTAGTTCTCATCACCGTCATCGTCCATGCTATAGCTTCAAGTTTTTTTATCAACATTTCCTTCAAATGTTTGAGGAGAGGATGTGTATTGTACCTAATCCACATTTGTGTTGATTTTGTTAAAAAATTCCAAAGATGTTTTATGTAGCTCATTTATGTAATTCCCCATGCAATATTTTGAATATCATTGTTAATGAGCTTATTAATTCCAAAAAAAATTGAAGTTTAAAAAAAAAAAATTAAAAACAAATAATTTGATGATCCTCAATATTGCAGTGATAATATTACAACTTCTAAGGGTTTTATTTTAAGTTACCAACATGGGATTTGTACAAAAGTAAAAGGGATTGACATTGTATGTGCAACAAACACTATCGTCTTCTCATTTTTAATGTTCATACATGCGGCAAGTACTTGAATTAAGGTTAGATGAACAAAGAAGAAATTAAGTTGTGGAACTAAACTATGTTAGATAGTGGTCGATTTGTAGAAATGAGTTATAGAAAAGGAAATGACACACATATTTGTGCTTCCTGCAATGAATGAAGAAACACACTTTCTAGAGATATAATATTAAAAATTTAGACCGAGTGTTGCATAAAACGACACTCAAAAAATAATTCAAAAAGGCATCTATAGGTAACTTTGTGAGGTCTCTATACCTCTAAATTCCACCATCAACATCCCATTTTTTTTGTAATACATCAAGGAGGTTAAACCAATTATTTATTGTTAAGTTGGGAAGGAAAAGGGGATTTATTACATGCTCCTACAAGATTCTTTGTTTTACTACATCAAGAGTCTAGGAAACTTACAAAACAATTAGAACACAAATCTAAAATGAGGGAAAGAGGTGGTAATGCTAGAAAATTACGCCATCCTACAAGATAAGTCTTAAGGAAACTTAATTCAAGCTTTATAATCATGAAATTGAATCTTTTTTGTCTCTGTAGCTGCAAAATCATTTGTACAACAAAATAGTAAATTGTAGAATTTATAACAACAAAAGAAATGGAATAGAAAAAAACTCCAAACTGAATTAGTCAGTGCTAAGATTGATGAAAACTTATATAAACGACCTATAGTGAAGAATTACTTAAGGAACCACCTATTTAATCATGCACAAAAACCATTAGAAGTTTACTTCTAGAATTGTTACGGTTAGAAGCTAAACAAGTAAAATGCAAAGCATATTATCAATAAACGTGTGTTGAAGGTCATAGGGTCGGCCCAATCCAAGGATGCTCATATTCCTTAAATAAGAACTAAAATAAGTGTTGAAATAAAAAACTTATTCCATTAATTGAAAATATGTTCTAACATTACAATATTGCAAAACATTCTTGAGAATACAAAAGGCCTAATTTTTTTATACTTGCTCTTCTATTACTTCCTAGTGGGACAAGTTGAGTCTCTTAACTATAGACCAAGTCGAGAGTTATGTTCTTGATGAGGAGAATTTCATTCCCCCCCAAAACCCTAAATTGGGGACCTTGTTCTAGATCCAACTCACATCAATAACATGAGGCATTAGAATCCCTAATCCAACTGAATTTAAGTCTTTTTACTACAAGGAGAAAGTTCCAAAAATATATATAGTGTTGGATCCCTTACAGTATGCTCAATATCTCTATAAATTTTGTTCAATAAACATCTAGATTGTTGGATCTCTTAGAATATGCTCAATATCTCTATAAATCCTATGTAATAAACATGTTATGGCACATAAAATATGAAACCACATTTAATTCTTCTAGGAACCCATTAATCTTGGAAATATGCCACTAAGTGCAAAATGTGGGTTCAAACAGTATTTCATGTGCTTAGGAGTGGATTGATGGACCTTATAATTTTCCTATTTTGGAGGCCCATTATACCACCTTACTGAAAATGTTACTCACCGTCGAGAAACTCATTCTTCTTCTATTTTTTTCTTGTGTTCATTCAACTCTTTGATTTTTTGCACGATTTTCCAAGATAGGTTGGTTGTGGTTGTCCCTCCTAGATAGAATCTTTCATTTTCCTCTATCTCCTTCCACAACAAATATTCCTCTTATTGGATTTAGTGTTCTTGTAGCCCTAAAAGAAGGATGGGATTGAATTTGAGTCTTATTCACTACAACCATAGTCTTTGGATGATTCTCTTATGTAGAGGGGTTCTTGTTAGTGTTGATTGCAATCCATTAGGGGAGTGTCCATAGTCTTTGGATGATTCTCTTATGTAGAGGGGTTCTTGTTAGTGTTGAGTGCAATCCATTAGGGGAGTGTCCATAGTCTTTGGATGATTCTCTTATGTAGAGGGGTTCTTGTTAGTTTTGATTGCAATCCATTAGGGGAGTGATACTCCCTTATATTCATGTTTTCATACAAGCCTTGTTATATTCCTTGGTAATATTCTCAAATTTATTCTCCCAATAATGTAAAATTGTCTTCAAAATGGAGGATAGCTTATACATATCCTTTTTTTCACATATATTATATTTCAAGATCCTATATAAGAATATGGGTGTTGTAAGTATTAAGGAAGATGGGTGTTCTAGTATGGTCCATATTGGTTCCTTCAATTCCCCTTCCAATGTCCATTTTGTTTCCTCTACTATGATTTCTTCATGCCTTTGCCAAGATGTTAGTATCAATAGTTGTGCATCCCCTAGGTATGAAATGGGGTTCTGATATCGACTTTTTTGTGAAGGCAAGGTTATGTATATAGAACTCATCCATGGTCAATTCAAGGAAAAATCCAATAAAATGTTTAGATTCTTGCAGTTGGATTGTTCCTCTTTGAGCTATTTGGTTTATATGGAACCTACACCATTATTATTTTAGGAACTGTGAGTATGCCTTAGATGTTTTCTTATAGTTTAAAACCTAAAAGAGAGGTGTGCCATGGTTCCTAAACATGTTTCCATTATTGTAGTTTAAGAATCCATTTCCTTCAACAAATGTAGTGTTTATTCTAATTTATTTCTTAGTAGTTAATTTTCTCTTTCAAGGTGCTCATTTTTATTAGCTTCATATATTCTTAAGAGAGGTGATTTCCTCCCTCATAATGCTGAACTCATATTTTATTTTGGCAAGATCAAACACCCTTTTATCCCGTGCAATCCTCTTCCATCTATGTGTTCCCACCTTGGAATTTTCTACCTCAATCATCAACTTGGGCCCTAATATGCATGCATGACCCTTCATGATGTCCCTAAAATAGTGGGATATCCCCTTAGTAAAACGAAGAAGAAGGAAGGTGGCTTCCTTAGGGAAAATTATTTTCATCTTTCTTTATCTCTTGTAACTTTGTAGGCTTCTCCTATAGCATGACAAGCTACTAATATAGCTTGAAAGGTTGTTCATATAGCTCGACTAGCTACTCTATTTACTTAGTCGATACTAACATCCTACCGTATTGTATATCATCTTCTTGTACTTGTGGTTCTTGTAGGCTCTGTATTTCTTCCTCCTATAGCTCCATCCCATCAAGACTAGGTGTTTCTTCTATTATGATGGCAGTAGTTGATAGTTGTTAAGGTTTTTTACTGAAACTAATTATGGTGCTCTTTCTCCTTGTATAGACAATCTGTTGGGAAGGATAATTGAACTTGGGCTCCATTAGGATACTTAGACTTTCCAAGATATCTTCTTGTTATGTATCTAGATAAAAAGTAGCATGAAAACATGTGAAAAGATAGATCAACGACTATATAATACGACACTTCGAGGGGGAGACCTCTCTTTACAACACATAAATGAACAATTATTGGATGGTTTAAATGACACGACCTCCTTGGTATATATAGGAATTTAAAGGGTCAAAATATAATTAGGGCCTACATAACAATAATAATGAAAGGGCATAAAAATAACAATATTGGGCATCTATGGGGCACACTATAAAAATATAGGGGCTATACTAGTATGATAGGGGCCTAACACACCTCTCTCCTTTAAAAAAGTGTTTTCCTCAATGATTGAGTATTTACGGATGCTTTTGTATTAAATACTCATCCACCCATGTAGAATATTCAAGAGGTAAGTTGTTCCACTTACTAAAAAAAAAAACACTCCTATTTCATTTACCTATTCCTCTAAGGTGTTTGTGCTTTTTTATTTTGAAGGGATGGATACTTCCTTCATTTTTCTATTTTTTTTCCTATAATATTCTTTGGAATAGTGAGCCCTACATGGGATTTTAAAAATTACTTACTATCCATATATACAAATTCAACATAAGGAATCAGATATTATGGGTGTTCTATTACATTTATGACAATCAATTTCATCATATTATGATGAGATAAATCATTGTGTTTACCCTCATTTACTTTATAACTCATCTCTTTTAAGGATTGTAGGAGGAAAAGTGGGATTCTTCATTGTTCAAAGGATAGAAAGTGGGCTTGGACCTTAGACTAGTACAACAACCTAAGATGATAAACATAAACTGTGCTTAATATTCCTTCACATGAGACATATTGAAGGATGTGGTGGGCCACTTCATCCCAAGCACTAGTCAAGATTACTCTCCTCACCCCATTCAAATATTCATCAAATTATTCATTATGTAGAAAGAATTCTCTCTTGGTAGTGATGGTCTCTTGTTTTGAATTCTTGTTCCACTAGTCTCCCTCAGGGATGATGGTGATTCTTCTTATTAAGTACTCATTGATAAAAACCAGTAATAATTTGAATATAGTAAAACCTTATTGAAATTCAGGTTTTCGTAGGTTCATGGAAAATTCCATGGCCACCTCAAATATGGTGACAAATTCAGGGTATTGGTAGATTCTGCTAGTATCATTGGGCTCTCTCTGATTGAAATTCCTCCACATTCCACCCTTAGAGAGTTCCTTCAAGCAGGTCTTAGACATTAATTTCACACCAAAAAATCCTCTCCCAAACACTCAATCAGGGTATTAGTTACCTTTATGAGAATGAAAATGCGGTATGTCTATATTGCCACACAAGACAAAGTTTCCTTTTGGTCCACTTCTTTGGAGGTGCTACTTTTTTAATGGGAAGGACCAACAAAAATTTAACTTAATATTTTCATGAGACCAAGTATCAAAGTATGCAATAAGAAATTAGTGACCCCTTTTTCTTTCTATATCAAATTTTTTACGCGAAAAAAATATTATTTAAAATGGTGTCCTAATTAAACATAGAAAAATATACATTGGCTCAAACAATCTCATGGTAAGAATCTTATGGGTTATTTTGGGGCACCAACCTCTATAATTTGCACAATGAACTTCGTGAGAGAATATGAAATGTGATTTTACTTTTTTTTTTTAATTTTTACATGAGTTTAGTGAGGAATATAACATAACGTTTAGGGTGGTAGATATGGGAACCAACATGTAGTTCTTAGAAATCCCATCCACCACTCCACTCCAATAATGATCCATGGTTATGTGTCCCCACCTCAACCATTTCATCATGAAATAAAATAATCACCTTTTCAAATAATAACCTAGTTTTCTCATTCCTTCCTCACATGCGGTTTTTTTTTTTTGAGAAAGGTGGAGTGTTCAATACTGGTTTACACTTGGTTTCTCTCATATATATTGCATGGGCCATCTTACTTGAACCATATTTTTTAGAAAAGGTAATATATAATACACTTAATTGAATTCAAAGATATATTTTGTGGGTTTCATTCCTTATGGTTGCCTTTTTGGGTTCTTTATTTTTTTGTATTTCATTCTTGCAAGTGTCTTCAAGTGCTTAGTGTACTGCACAACTTATGATCTAGCATCCTTTAAGGGATATTATAACCACTTAGGATCTCACCGTCAATTATTGGAGGGTGTTCTGAAGTTGTTGGGTTGTTGGAGGATGAATTCCCCTTACAAGGTTCTTTGTACATTAGACATGTTAGGCTTGTAGTTTTTTTATAACATGTGAAAATATTGTGCAGTTTCGTATAACGAGCATATAGACCCATCACGCTCAATTAAAAAGTTTGTTTAAGTGGAATACATGGCTTGATTATTCATGGGAATGGAAGAAATAACGATGCAGAGGATTTTGAGTGTATCTATTGATTAAAAAGGAAATAAGTGTGCTACTACATGGTGAAATGAGTAGGGTATCTTTTAATGATTCAAATATTACACCTATTTATTGTATTTTAGGTGACTATTATGGTTTTAAAAGTGATAAATACAAAATGTATGCAAATATTAAATTATAAAACATGTAATTTAATATTATAATGTGTAGTTTTTTTGTGAATATCATCCATGTAATCATATATATGTAAAAAAAAAATGATTTTAAACTAAATTGGCAAAAAAAAAAATTTCAAAAAATAGGCAATCGGAAACATTTCTTCCCTAAAATTTTCCCTAGAAATGAGGTAATAAGGAGGATAGAAACCCATTTCTGAGGTTTTGTTATAGAAGTATATTTTTTTATGATCCTCTTGATGCTCTATATTGGACTAGACTCTCAAACAAATTTGGATCTAGAACATTTTTCATATACTAGTCCTTCCCATTGTAGTTATGGACTTTCTTATGGAATTTTAAGAAATTTGCAGAAAATTCATCAAAATGGGGTGATATGAGATGGATGATGTTGGGTATTATGAAACGAAGTGGAAAACGGTGAAATTATGTCATTTGGGTCACTCTTGGAGCAACTATGTGAATGAATTAAATGGGGTTAGAGAAATCCTTCTAGGTTGACCTAATTTGTTGTGTCCTTGTTATACCTAGACAAATACTAATGTTAGAGAAAAAAATATTTTGATTCCTTTTCTCCTTTGTTCTTCTTTTATTTACTTATATTTTTTTTCTTGGGCTCACTAGATTCATCATGGAGTTTTTTAACCAATGAACCTACTTCACGAACCTTCGAAGATATTTTCTTCTATAGCATTATTCGATTTTCATTTTTCTTAAAAATTATTGACTTCCTCTTGGAGGTTTTCACCCAATTAGTATGTATCAAGAACATAAAAGGATGTTTTCATTTGATACATTTATTTTTATTTTTATTTTTTTCTTTTGCTGATTAAGGGATGGAGGGTTAAAATGTGAAGTTGGGTTACACTTTTGTGATAATTTCCCATGAAAAATTCATAATTGTATTATTCAAGTTGAACTATTTAAAATTGTTCTGTCGAACTCTTATTCTAATGTTCCACTGAAAAATTGACTGTTTAGATTAATGACAATCGTTTAAAGAAACAATTTCCAAAGGGGAAAGCTGAAAATAAGAGTTTTCGATCGAAAAATATTTTTAGCTGAAAAAAATATTCGACCGAATATTTTTTTTCGGCATAAAAATGTTTTTGGCTGAAAACACACACACACACATATGACGATCATCAGGTCGTTGTAGGATTTTCTATAGTTGTTGGTTCATTTTTGGTTTTCGTTCATCGTTCAGTTGGCTTGTCGGTGTGCGATTTTCTTTGTAAGTCTCTGTTCATAATTATCCCCTCTCTGGAGGGACTTTTGTTTTTTATGGTTACTTTTGGAATTTTGACAAACTTCAATTCAGTTGTGGTAATAATTGATTTAAAGCTCATGATGTTTGTAAACTCTTGATGACTGAGCCAACCATATTTTACTTCTCTGTGGTGATAAAGATTAACTCTATTTCCATATTGTATTTCTTTGTGGACGACCATATTATATTTCTGTATGGTCGACCATATTGTATTTCTATAGGTGTAATACTTCCTCATGTAAAATAATTGTTAATTTTTAGTTAGAAAACATTTAATTTGACCATTCATATTTCTAAAGTTGCACAATGTAGGAATTTACAGGGTAAGTTCCTTAGATCAAACACTAAACATCACCGCTCACAAACAGATCACAAATAAGTACACCAGTGCTTGACGTATTTAAAACCTTCAAAGAGTGAAATAATCCATGGCCTGTGCCAATGAGACAACTTCAGGAAATGTATTAATGTAAAGAAAGAAAATTTTCATAAGCTTCTCTCATAAATAGTCACTGGAAAAATGACCCTCCATGCTATTTAAATAGAGATCATGGACCAATTAGGCATTAGGCCATATATCAAGTGTCGGTAATGCCGAGGAGAGATTGAAACGTCCTATCATTGCATATCGCGACCACCATATTATAAGTTACAAAAGTACGTACTAAAGAAACACACTTTACCTAGATTTACGCTAGACCAAGTTATACTTGACTATTTCCTATCTGTCGGAATATCCTAACATCCCCCCTTAAGAACGACTTGGGATAGGATTGAACAATTTACAAAGGTGACACAATAGGAGAAGTAAGGAGGCATTAGAGCGTATCCCCCCTTAATGATAACTTTCCTGAACTCCAAGCATTGATAGATGTTTGATAAAATTCACTTTTGTGAGAGCCTTTGTAAAGATATCAACAACTTAATAATTTTACTACAAGGAAACGACCCTCTAATGGATTTTTTTGAGGAAGAAATTATAAAAATAGCACAGATATCTCTTTGTAGCGGAGGTCACTAGAGGAGGTTGACGGGTGGAGGTTTTTGCGGATGTTTTTTTATGTGGTGCATTTCTAATCATAACACGCATCTATGTGTTTTATGAAAAGCGCATCGGTGTATACTATAAACGAGCACACAGAGACACCATGATCTCCCTACAAAATGGCCTGGTGCATCTCAGTACTCCAGCACACCAGTGCTCTATGTACAAACCGACTCAGTGCATCTCTATAATCCAGTGCACCATAATGATGTGTGGTGCAACATTGATGAGAAAAAAAACGGTTAATTTAAAAAGAATTACTGGTCATAAAAAAATCTCATTTTTACTTGTTGAGTTCTCTATATCTCTTAATCAATGGTCTGATTTTTCTTCTCTGAGGTGCCGTTCAAACCATTCGGCTCAGCCCATTTGTGGTGTTTCCTGTAAATTTACATCTCGCACCGCGAATGATGTTAATGGAAACCACACCGGGTTCTAGTGTAGTACCAAGAAGACGCCACCCACTATAAAACTAAAATAGTGCAGTCGGTGTGGGTTGCCAGTCGCATTGAGCATATAAATTTTTTAAAAATAACACGACTGTGAGGTCGTTTATAGGACCACAACATTAACTATGTATTGTTGTTGGGCAGTGCGTTGACCAAACTAACTTCCCCAGGGTAGATATTTTGGTCAATACACCGCACAAAAAAAATTCTGTATGCATAGTGCGTGAACTTTTTTCCTGCTCACCGTGCGCGATGCGTGACTGTTTTTTTGAGCGCACCGAGTGTTTTTTTTTAAAGAAAAAAAATATATATATATATATATATATATATATATATATATTTCTCATTTAACAAAAAAATGTATTTAATATGTGTATCATTCATCGACATCAACGAAGAGAGAAAAGGGAACAACAAGAGCATATGGAGGACCATTATAAAATGATTCAGCTATGGGAGGCACGAGAGAGGGAGAGACTTTTCTACCCTTGCCCTATTACCTCACCCACTCAGTGCTCTTAAGGGAGTTAGGGTTCCTCAAGTTCTACGATGAGGCTAAATATGTGAAGGGGAACAATGTGTTATTGGGACAGCTGATCTACAGGTGGGATGCCCACCAATAGGCTTTCCGAGTCGGTCCTGGGCAGTGGTACGAGCCCATAGAAGAGGACATATATTTTATTACTGGGCTATCTAGGAGAGGGCACGATTTTCCCTAGTTCCTAGATGTCCCCGTCGATTATGCAGTAGGGAGTCAGTTTCCATACTCCCAGAGATACATTAGGGACGATATACTTTCTCTTGCATATTTTCAAGTGTCTGGTGGTCAGTTAAGCATTGATTCATTTTGTCTAGAGGAGGTGAGGTGCCTCTCACTACTACTGATGACCATTGTAGACTCTACTAATGACGGGAAGTGAATTAGTTTCCTAATTTTTATTTTATGTTGATTCTTTATTCCAGTTGCCACGACTTGTGAGATGGTCTGCCATTTTTTTGCAAAATTTTTGTATAGAATTATATAGATGTCATTCTCAGGCATGTGGGAGGTTCACCTTCCCTTTCGATTCAGATTTATTTTGTTTATTTTTTGATATTTTTTCGGAGACGAGGCCTACTTTTTTTCACCAGGCTCGTAGGGCGATGCTGCATGTACAAATGTAGATATGGGGCTAGATGATGCCCAAGAGGAGCATATCCAACTATATGACCAGGATATCTAGTGATGAACTGGAGTTGCTAGCCATTGATGATGATCACTCATTCGTGATGGTGACGTGTCCGTATGCGTGTTTGGATTTGCAAGGGTTTTTATTAGTGTTTTATTTAAATTAGTACAGTTTCATTTTATTGTCTTAATTAATTAATTCGAATAAAAAATTTTCTAACAGATTATTTAACTTTTTTTATTAAATTGTTTAATGAAATTATCTAATTATTGTTGTGTCCTATATATTTTGTAGATATTGGCGCATTCATTGGGGACATGATTCCACCCCCACTGAATGGTCCAGGTGTAGATCATTATGAGGAGGTGGCAAAGGCAACAGATCAGGGTGACATACATGATCCTCGGGTGTAGATACCCATGAGGATGTGGCGTAGGGGAGACATCTGATTCAGGATGGATTTGGGCAACCGATTGTGTCGACTCCTGGTTGATGAGGGAGTCCACCCTGCTACGATCAGAGAGATCCAGACTTATCGTAGGGTCACAGAGATCTGGAGATACATGCCCCATGATATGATGACACTTATGCGCCATATCGTTGGAGCTTCCAGGGTACTCGCGGCTAGGAGGGATAGGCGTCGTGGAGATGTGCAACAAAGAAGCTCATCGAATGATCATGATCACGAAGGGAGTGATCATCATTCTAGTACTCCACCTCCTCCTTCACCTAGTGCCAAAGATGAGAAGCTAGCATCGATTCATAATCAGCAAGCATCTTCTGAGCAGTCGCTATTGACTAAGAAACCACCTAGTCCTGAGGAGACATGACCATCAATTGAGCAAACACCTGATCCCGAGCAGGTAGATCCATCTTAGCGGGTTGCACCATCCACTGAGTAGGATTCACTATGGACTTATCAACAGGCACCTCCTCAGCAGACTGCACCATCTGATTTGCAGACACGTCATCCATCTGAGCATGAGGTTGCAACATCGACTAAGCAGGCCTTGACTAGTAATAGTTATAGTATTGATGTAGTACCACTATATATTTGAAATTTATATGCATTTCTATTGCACTTGTATATTTTTTGCATTATATATATATATATATATATATAGTGCATGTATTCTATGTTCATGTTGATGTACCTAATATACATGTTGGTGTTCATCATGATGTGTATAATGTTAGGTCATGTTAGCTATGTTCATTTAATGTGCTTGCAGATAGATGTGTATGTGATAACATTTATTTGACATAAGATGCATATTTGATGTTTGTGTTGTTATGATGTTATACAATGCTTGTGTTTTGTTAGATGGTCATGATCACGATGATTAGATGATGTTAGCTAATTTGAGTGTGTATTGTAGAATATGATGTTTGTACGATGGTTATCAGGATAGTGATCTTTATTTTTAATATTAAATCATGATATTTAATAAATATTATGTATTGGTAATTGTAAAATTGTGTAATTGTAATTGTAACTGTATGTATCGTGATTGTAGTTGTATGTAAAATTGTAAAATTTTAATTGTAATTGTAATTGTAATTGTATGTAAAATTGTAGTAAACCTGTACTGCAATTGTAATTGCATGTATTGTCACATTTAGATTTTATTAAATTTGTAAAATTGTAAAACTGTAATTGCAATTGTATGCATCGTGATTGTAATTGTATGTAAAATTGTAAAGTTGTAATTGTAATTGTAATTGTATGTAAAATATTTGTAAAATTGTAATGGTAATTCAAATTCAAATTCTAATCCTAATTGTATGTAAAATATTTGTAAAATTGTAATTGTAATTGTAATTGTATTGCAAAGTTGTAAAATTGTAATTGTGTGTAGTGTCATGATTCAAATTTATTAAAATTTTAAAATTTGTAAATTTGTAAAATTGTAAATTAATTGTCAATTTTGAACCATAACTACCCTAAGTAAAATGTATATTGTACATATTGTTAAATTACCAGAATTGTAAAATTTTAACTTTGTAAATTTGTATGAATATAAATAATTGGAAAATAATAAATCTAGAATAATATGAATTTTTGTAACATAACAAAGTTTATAAAATAATGCAAATAAATTCATGTTTATAATTATCATTATTTTAAGATGATCTTAGATACCAAAAATAACAATATACATTAATACATTTTTTTTTAAATTTAAAGATATCATTAACACACATTTAAAGCAATCAAGTAGTTGTATTATTTTAGGAATTTACATTAAAAAAAAAAAAAAAAAAATTGTTAAAGTGCATTGTTTTTGAGATCGACATAATTGGAAAATATCAAGTGAAATGATTTTAAAATTAACACAATGAAAACCAATTAATTCAAAATACATATTATAAATTTTCAAAAAAAAAAGATTCTTAGTCATAAGGTTAAGTCCTATTCTTTATAAAAACCCATCTTAAATAGTATCGGTGATGAAATAAAACATGTACCATATCACTCGTTGTTCTCATGATCACTGTCATTATCCTCTAGCTTGCTTGGAATGATTACACTATTGCTCTCAAAAATATGTTTTGATCTAGGGTCATGTCTCAATATGAACCACCAATCCCTATACAACAAATCTGGGTAAAAAAAATCTTGGTTTCAATGTTTGGGGAAAACATAAGGCTTGTTAGCTTCATCCCACATATTTCTAGAGTTGATACATATCAGCCTACTATCGCGATCTTCCTTTACATTATTTCGATCAAAGGTGTCCCACCACTTGCACCTAAAAATAACACATTGGAAAGAAGAGAAGTACACTTCAATGATCTCTTGTATCTTTCTGACGTAATCTAACGTCCCTTGTACTAGGTTTTGATCATGGTGGCTAGCTTGACTAGATTGATCAACCTCGACTTCCACTCCACATTCTTGTGTCATGTGTCCATCATCAGCATTTTTTGTGCAAAAAATGGTGTACGTATGCCCACATAAATGGGAACAAATGTACCTATAAAAATTTAAAAAATCATAGTGTCCTGTGTCTAATAAATCAACTGTTAAAATATGAAATATAGATGTTACATTTTAAAGGTGCATTTTTAAGTTTAAAATTTACATAAATACATTATTACCGAGTTTCTGCACCAAACAAATACATTTAGAACATCCTCTTTAGCATGTGGGTAATGACCGGGTACACCGTATTTCTCTCTGACTTGGTCAACAAACCAACTGTTCAGGCATATAATTGGCATATTTTCTTTTAAATGATCGGGATAAGGCACACTTCTACCATTCAACCGTCTGAATTCTTTCTTTCCACTATCCCATTTTGTCCTATTTTGTTCGTACAATGCAACCCACAGTTGTGTCACTTTGGAATTTTAAAGAACGACTTTATTGATTGCTTAAATTGTTTCATTCACTAATGAAATAAAACCAACATATAGTACGCATGAGATAAAAATATACAATATATATAAATTCAACATGAATATTGACTTTGTGTAAATTTGAAAAATTATAAGTCACTTACTCTTTATCAAGCGCCTTTTTCCATTCATTTGGGTAAGCTCCCCTTATCTTTTGTCTTCATCCCTTTCATCGTCCCAAATCACCGCACTTGGTCTATTGTCTATCTTCTTGATGTACTCACTGGAATAAAATAAAGACTCATACAATTTGTACCACTATTCCATAGACCCCTTGGGTTTTTCCCTTTTTGAAACAAAACCTTTCAATTTCTTCATGTACCCCTCTAATAAGAACATCCAATGACAAGAAACCATCCCAACTAATTCAACTTCATATACTAGATGGATGAGAAGATGAACTTGCTAGTCCATGAAACTCGTCGAAAATTCCTTCTCAAGCATACAAACAAACTCAACTATCTCTTGATGCCATCATGGAATGCTAGCCACATGAATCTCCTTTGACGTGATCCAACGTAAAAATGCAGATAATTTAGATATGACACATCTTAGGTCTTGGGGGAAGCCATGTTTCACACACCCACACATGAAAAAAGGATAATGACACTGCAAAGTTATAAATACAAGAAATAATATACAAAATTGGTTATGGTTTACGATACCTGCATGGGATAAAATTTATTAATATAACAAATAATAAAATCACGCTTTGGAAATTATACGTACTCTTAGAACATTCAAATGGTCATGCGATTTCAACCCCGGCAAATGGTATTCCATGGTGAAGCAACACCGTAGTGAAGACCCATATGAAGATGGCACCCTCACACCCATTATAACTTCCTTCGCAAAATAAATATCATCTTTTTTTTTAAATCCATGGGACATCACCTTATTTAAAATACCAATTAGATGGGCTAGCCTCTGGTCCTGTACTTTATAATTGTCTTCGCCAATGTTTCTTTTTAGTTTTTTAAGTATAATATCTTTCCTAACAGCCAATGTGTCACTTTGTTTCGATGATATGTTCCTCCATAAAGAAGATGAATTTTTTTTAAAATATATGCATGGGATCTAATAAGTGGGTAATATTAAGATGATCCCAATATGGGAGGTTATAAAATATATATTTCCTTTTCATCCCAATGGGAAATTTCTCAACATAAGTGTCAAATAATTCTGGATCATCGAACATAGGCTCCCCAATTGAATCGTACATTTCTATGAACTCCTTCTCATTCTCTCTCTCTCATATGATCTAAGCCATTCAGCTAGTGTCGTTACTATAGGCCTTTGGGTTCTCTCTCATTTACCATTGAAAGCAGATGTTTCTCTTCTATAAGGGTGTTATTCTGGGAGGAATACCCTGGAGCACTCATACACTGGCTTTCGTAGGTCATTGGACCATCTAGCTCTCAAATAAGGTCCACAACATTTACATCCATAATACCCTTGTGTTACAGGACCTACAAAATTATTGTATACAATATGCATGGAATGTTAAATAATATCATGAAGATTAGAACAATTACAACGAATTAAATAATCAATATGAAAAATAATATTGTTACGTATATAAAAAATTAATAAACATGTAATTTACCATAGGAAACTCCTAAGCCTGCATAATCACATGTCATGTAAGCGCATATGACATACAACATAAAAATCCTCTCTGTTGAGATGGGTATTTATACATCATATAAATTTATCCCATAACATAATTCCTTCAATTCATCTACTAGTGGCTGTAAGTAGACATCGATATTATTCACTTGTCTTCTACCAAGAGCAATGAGAGCCAACACAGGATTTTCATTCTTCATGGACAACCATTAGGGGATATTGTTATTGATTAATAATACAAGACAAACAAAATAGTTGGTGTTCTGGAGGGAATATGGGTTTACACCATCCATGGCTATGCTGAGTCGTAGACTTCGTACTTCATCCTTGAATTTTTCAAGCCATGTATCCTCTATATGCTTCATGGCTATTGAATTTGTTGCGTTTAGGATAACTACCAACTCACTTCTATGTGAGTCATGTCATCCTTGCAACATAGATAACTATTTACAATGAAAGAGCCCTTGAATTCTTTGGATTATAGGCATGTCCCTCAATATCTTAAAAGGAGGACCACACGATTTACCCTTATTTTTTTATTTATCATACCTTTCATGCCCACATGTCAAACATATCCAATTGTTTGAATATTCTCCTATATATAGAATAAAATCATTTGGAAATTCATGATATGATATGTACTCAACACCCAACATTTTCAAAAATTTCTTTACCTCTTCGCAGTTACCAGGCAAGATACTATCACTTGGAAGAACCTTATCTTTTAATAACATGTAGTTGGTAATGGAAAATATTAAATGTACATTATTTAAGATAATTATTATGTTCATAAAATTGACCATTTTTTATGTTGGTTGTGTGATAATATTTCTCAAAATATAAGTGACTTGATGCTGAATTACCTCAAATTTTTTGATAAACATGCATTTGACAAGCCAATTTTTTTTTTCAAGTTGGACAATAACATCGTTGTCACCAAATGGGGAGACTCTGATTGAATTCTAGGTCTAAAGAGAGGGGTGGTGGAAGCAAATTTAACGTTATCAAAAAAGGTATCAGTAATATGAGCATCTTTCCCTAGTTGATCATCATTCTAGAATGCATCTAACAACATTGTCTCCATGGCAGTCGTATCCCTTGAGTAATCATCCATAACAACCTCTATTTGATTGTCTTCATTGCCATCTTGTGAAGAACTACTATTTCTGTAGTCATTCCTAATTGGTGAATGTGTACGTAGTGGGAATTGAATAAGTGGTTGATTCAACAATTCTTGGTATCATTCCTCTCTGATTTTTTCTCTTAATTCATCCTTCTCTCGATTTGACATTGTCCTGGGGTGCAACGAAAGATGGTAGGTAGGTTGGTCATCATCACTATAATACTAATAATTTCAAAAAATATATTTTAACATGATTAGTAAAAAATCGATGATATCAATTAGTAAGCACATTAATGCATGATTAATTGGTTTGATGTTGAAATAATTAGATTATACAAAAAAAATATTATTACCATCATTGTCCCAGGATTGTGGCTAGAAGATGGCATGTTACAATTGGTATGGTGAAGCGGCTTTCCATTTTCATCTACCAACTGCGCCTTGCATTATGCTTCTCCTGATAAGAGCTTCCGACGTTTTGGAACTCTTTGAATATTTTGTGCATCTGAACTCAATTATGAATCTCCATGAACCTACAAATATGTATACATTAATTTTATTCAACTGATTTCCATGGATAAAAAATAAATTCAATTAGATAATGAAAATATAAATAAAATATAAAGTAATTACGTCCGAAGATAGATAGGGAGAACTTCGTGATAGAATTTGATAAATATTATGGAAGAAGCTATATTTTGAAGAATTTTCCATTTGATATAATTATGAGATTTTATCCTTGCATTTGAGAAAAATCAATAATAATTTTTTGTCTACATACCTAAAATTAATTTCGGTGCCTTAAGAAAGGACTTATTGTTATCGATGCTAATGTATAGTTAACCGCATTGGTGTGGTTTTATTAACGGATGCACCAGTGTTGTTAGTCAACAAACATACCAAATATCGTGAAAAAAAAAAGAGAAACTTTAATTTTTTGAAGTGAAAAAAAAAAGTGATAAACTGAAAAATGGGTGGCAAATGATTTTCAAAAATCTAATTTCATAAAAAAGTTCTTTAAATGGTAAAAGATATTCATTATTTCATTATTTTTGCAAAAATTTTCAAGGAGGGATTTGCACGAGAGACATACCTGGTGCAAGAGAGCATGAGAGCACTATGGAGCAAAAAAATACTTTCGAACAACAACACTATTCAGAGAATCAGAATTCGAAACATCTGGTGATTCACACTAAAACCCTGTAGTATAGTATAATTGTTAAATTTTAGTGTAATAATTATTATTTTTAGTTCTTTTAGATTAAATACATGGATATTAAAAATTTTAACTTTTACTGTGAATTTTACTAATAAATCATTTACAATCTCTATTCCTATTTACATTTAATTAAAATTTAGAAGAAAACAAAAAACAAGAAAAATTGTTCTTACGTTAAACCCTTGCTTCTTCTTGTTTATATGACTTCACAATTAGGGCTTTTAGTTTTATATTTATAGGGTTTGTATTACTATATATATAGGCATATTACATCCAACCAACATGAACACTTGCAGAGTCAGATCCCAATCCATGTCAGTCCTTGCATGATTTAAAAAAAATAGTTTTTTTAATCAATGCACACTATTTAAAATAGCACACCAGTGTGCGATTGTAGTATAGCGCACCAAGCACATACTGACAAAAAAAATTATTTGATAATTTATTATTATTATTATTTTATTTTTATGTTAATCAATGCTCTGCTATTCATATAATGCACTGGGTTCCCTTTTTGACAAAGATCACTGTACGATGTTTCGACTATATTAGTGGTGCATTTATAAGAACCTACCGCATTGCGTTTGGTGCATAAGTTGCGAAAGGCACACCATTTTCTTGATTTTTTTTTTTTACCTGAAAAGTATGTGATTTATTTATAAAACATATTAATGAATGGCACATGTTTCATATTGATAAATAAATGGCTAACAAAAGTTCAAGTAACAAAAATACTGAGAGCACATCCAAAAAAGAAAACAAGGCAAGTTCTTTTTAAATTCTTTACAAATATTATTATTTTTGAACTGTATGTAAGTTTAGCTAATATGTATTGTTTAGTGTGTATCACACAGAGCCACAAAATGATGAAGCTTGATAAGATTATTTTTTATCTAAGACCAGAAGAGTGTAAAATATTGATGGAAAAATTCCACAAGGATGAATGAGGTGAATGAAAAAATACTTTCGATCTGATATGAGTTTATTTTTTGAATTTTCAATAAAAATATTTAAAAATATTAGATAACATGTTTCAAACAATCTGTTAATTGATATATGTTTAATCTTCTACGGGGACCAACAACGAAGAAAAGGAATTTTGTTCTAAGAAAAGAAAAAAATATAACATGCAAATGAAAATGAATTGCTCCTTACCTCATCTAGAGTGACATTAGAGGTTAACGAAATCGGGAAAAAAATTTACAAAAATTTGAGGGATCTAGTGGAACAAATGTATAAACGTTATTTCTGCTTACAATACAAAAATCAATCCATTGATTCCAAGAACCAAATTTTATTTAAACTATAGGATGAGTTTCCAAAGAATTGGTCAATGAGACATGTCACACTTTTAATAGCAAAAACGTACAACCAAAAAGAAGGATTGAAAAAGTAATATTTTGTTAAATGTTTTTTCTAGAATCATATCTCTACATTAATACAAATCAATCATTCAAAATATCACTTTTGTTATATTTACTTTTCATATATCAACATAAAAATTAAATAGTTAATTTTCATGTTACATTTTTAGGAAGGTTATGAAAATCTCAAAGGATGAACGAGATGATATTAGAAATATGCCAGTAGGAATGTCCAAAAATGTGTACAAGGATATGGTCAAAGAAATGGACATAATTGCATCGCGGGAGGAGTCATATCAACAACAACGTGCTTCAAATGTAATATGTAATCATTCAATTTTTCGATTAGATACAATAAATAAAAAATTTGGTATTTAATATTAATTTTCAATAATTTTCTTGTAGAGAGGAAAAGAAAATAGAACCCATTCAACACATAAAACCAGACGATGAGGAAGAAAATGGTTGATATATATGTTTGTCAGTAATTGTTACTTCCTTATAACAACTTAACTAGATTTAATTTTTGTACATTTTAATTTGTTTTACAAAAATCATCATTGAATCTCTTCAAACATGTGCTAACATACAAAGAAGAACCATCAGAAGAATTGATTGACATTGGGTTAAACATGGGTTTTCAGTATATGTTTGCATATCAAAAATTAATTGTGGAAATTGTAAGCATCTGTCTTGTTTTACTTACCTCCATCTATAATCAATAGAATAAATAAATCTTTTATATTAGATCTACGATTTTTTATGGGGTATAAACTTGCAGGAAACACAGTATGGAACTACGCCAACAAATGAATTCTTGAAAGATGGCATTCAATTTGGTTTTGAAATAATGTGTATAGTTCACGAGTCAATTCTTGCTATGGTACATTTATTTTCGATTTACATTGAAGTATATTATTTAATATATCAATTTTCATTATTCTCACCAATGTATATACACTCATTACACTTTATTTTTTATGTTTGTAGATGGAACTTGAGGAAGAAGAAAACAATGAACACAATGAAAAATAATTCCGCCAAATAACACAAGTCATGGAAGTAGCTCGAGCAGTGACAAAAATTCCAAAAAAGAATGATGATCAATATGTTTGGATATCAAAGCAAGGCATTTTGTTTTTTGAAATATTTTTCTGTGAAATCAGAAATTTTATTTAATGTAATGGACATAGTGTCTGAATTGAAAGACAAAGAAATACTAGTAAGTGTCCCTTTTGGTATGAAAAAGAATGTCTTATATATATATATATATTTATTCCATTGTGTTCTCCATTATCATTGTGAAATTTTACACCACTGATTAAATGTATGGATGATTAAATATTATAATGAAGAGATGTGGAATTTGATGATAGGATATAAGAAATTCATCCAAAAATCACATTAAAATGCAAAAATAAAAATTTAATTCATATGAATACTATTATAAGATATGTGTCGACTTTTGACGAATAATAAATTTAAAAACATCATAATAATTGCACTATCACAAGTTGATATTTCTAAAAAATAGAAAATGAACACCATTTCATGTTAGTTACTATGCACCGGTGCATTTCTACGACCTATGGGCACCACATCAAATACCAATACCAATTAGAACACTAGTGTTCTTTATCGATGACTACCACCCATGGTGGCAGATATGAGTTGCATGCACCAGTATGGTTTTCCTTTAACGCACTGGTGCATTTTTATAACTTAATGCACTGGTGCATTTTAACACCTAAATGACCTGGTGCATTTTTACACCTCACCACTAGCGGTGCATGCACCTTCTATCATCCTAGTGCATCATTGTGGGTGACACACACCGGGATGTTGTTAAATACCTTGAGGCTTCTGAATTTTTTTTTCCATCTCGATGCTTAGAATATTTATCGGTGCGTACAGGGTAAACCGCATCAGTGTGTTCACACATGATGTGTGCATCGATGAGAAAAAAATCTGTAAAACCTTCGGTCGCCTAGTTTCTTTTAGTTGTGTTGAAGTTCCGTTAGAAGCTCTGTTAAAACCTCTGTTAAAAAAAAATGGATGTTGTAGCAAATTTTTTTTTGAAAATTTTGGTCGATTTTATAGCTAAAAATATCTTTTATAACCTCTACTAGAGGGTATTTTCCTTGTAGTGTTGTTTGAACAATAGTGCAATATAAGAACACGATCACAAATGAGATTTCTGATGAAGTGTATGTGTAGCTCAATGTGTTTTATGCATTGATGATGAGATGGATATTTTCAAATATTAATGGAACTCTGATTATCACACAAAAGCATAGTTGAATGCTGGTGATGAGGACCAAATTTAGATAGGATTTGACAAGGCCGCAGGGCTTCCTTACTGACTTCAACAACACCATGATACTCTGCTTATGCCGAAGAAATAGAGATGGATATTTTTTTCTTACAAGACCATGTAATATGTCCTAAACTAAGAGTGAATACATAACCTACCATAGAATTTCGATCATCAGGGTCACCAACCTAATCAGAATCAATGAAACCAAGCAAAAATGGAGATTCTCCTGCACTGTAATGAATCATGAACTGAATGGTACCTCAAACATATTGAAGGATTATTTTAGCTGATTTCGAGTGAATTTCATGAGGTTGGTGCATAAACAGAGTAACAAGACCAACCACAAAGGAAAGGTCAGGATGGGTATGGGTTAGATACAAAAGTTTACCAACAAGTTGAGAGTATAAGGTAGCATCAACTTCAGGGTATGTACAAGTGACTGAAAGCTTGACTCCAGAATAAAAGAGAGAAGGGGTTGTATTATAGTATTCCATGTGAAAGTGGCATATAATATCACAGGCATACTTGGAGTGAGAAATGGTAATAACTTCTTTGGGTTGCAAGAGTTTAAGAACAAGGAAATAATGCAAGTTTCCTAATTCTGTCATTTAAATTTTATTTTTGAGGCTAGAATTCACATGGTTGATATGGTTGGGATCACTACCAGTAAGGATAATATCACCAACATAAAGAACAAGGATGATTAAGGACTTGCCCACTTTCTTGGTTTAGATAGTGTTGTAAGAATGACATCTAGAAAAGCCATTGTCTAATACAAAGCTATCCATTTTGGCATACCAAGCCCGAGGGGCTTGTTTGAGAGCATAGAGAGACCTCTTAAGGTGAAAAACAAGGCTAGAGTCTTTTTGGATAAATCCAGGGGGTTTATCCATGTATATTTCTTCATGAAAGTGCAAATGTAAGAAGGCAGATTTAACATCCATCTGATGGACTTCCCAATTAAACCAGGAAACAAGGGAAAGAACAAGGCAAATAGAATTCATTTTTTAAATAGGGGATAAGGTTTCAGTATAGTAAATGCAATCAACATGTGAAAATACTTTAGCAGCAAGACGAGTTTTATGTTTATCCACTTTTCCATCTCGTCTAAACTTTGTTTTGTAAACCCATTTTCATATGAGAAGATTTTGTCCCTTTGAAAGAGGAAGAAGATCCTAAGTATCGTTTTACAATAAGGAGAAATATTATTCATTCATATATGTATCCAATCTTGATGACTTGAAGCTTCTTCAAAGGTTTCTGGATTGTAATTTTCTAGAACTTGAGCCAATAAGCTCTTTTGAACTGAGAACGTGTACAACGTTGATCTGCACGGTCACATGCAAGAGAACCTGCTACATCCCAAGTAGAGCAGATCCATTTTTGAAGCTGTGTAGCTGAAGGAAGATCCTGAGGAGGTGGAGGAGGATTTTCATCCTCATTGTCATCATTTGAATTAGAAGGAATGTTGTAGGAATTAGAATAGATAGAGAGAGGTGGCACATATGCCGAATTAGGCTCAAAAGCCAAAGGTGATGTTGTACCTTAAGAGACAATTCCTTAGCTGTGATAAGGAATCAGTGCTTAAGACATTATATGATTATGTCACAAATGAATATATATTCGTCTCTGTCTTATAAACCCTTAAACATTGATTATGTAACCCTTAAATATCAAATCCATGCATGTTCTGCAATGCTATATTCCACTTATGCTGAAATGAATGAACGGAAGAAAAAGAGAAGAGGATTTCAATCTGATATGTTGTTTCAAACAAAATCTATCATTTTAAAACCCTGAAGAATTAAGTAAAGATAAAGTTAAAATAGAGGAGCGCACATTAAGGTTTGTTTAACTCTTAAATACATATGTATAAAGAGACCTGCTGCTCATTACTCTATTTTATTCACAGATAAGAAAACATTGTGTAAACTGGAAAAAATTTCAGCATAAACAGAATGATAGAAACTTGCATACTCATTCATTAATTTTCCATTCTTGAGTACAAAAAATTTGGCTTCAAGGTTCAAAAACTCGGAACCTTTTTCTTTCTTGGAATCTTCTTTAAATAAAAAATAACAAAACAGTTTCCAGTGATGAAACTAATTCTAACTGCTTTAACTACTTACAGTTACGGAGGTACATGCCTCAAAAAGGTCCTATTACAATTTACATGATTTTGAGAAAATAACATAACGTGAAATTGAAAATTCCTAATCTATAAGAACAGCCGCTTCTGATACGGTTGCTGAGTCAATGGCTACTTTTTGTTGAGATGCTGGGATTCCTTTTGCTGAGTCCATTGAGAATGTTTTGCACTTTTTCCATATCTCACTTTGGGTTGTTGATGAATTCTTGAAACTATGATATTCCAACCTAAATGAAACAATCTGACTATGTGTAGGTATTTCTGTGAAGAGAGTCTTCACCATCCATAACAAATTGAAATGCCTTTGCAAGAAATTAAACATTGTTTCTCCTTTTAAAATCTGCGTCTTTTCATGCCTGTTATCCATCTTGATTTTTGCCAGTATTAATGAATCTTCATAAAATTTCCATGACAAAATGTTTCCTTTCTCTGTCCAACATGAAGGTAAACCTATTCTTGTCAATTTATCAAATGATATATCAAACTTGTTCACTGTCTCTTTGATTCCCAGTAGTCTCTTTTCTGTAACTTTCCGGAGATCATTCCTAATTATCATCTTATTAACCTCCACAACATAAAAATATCTATCCTTTATTCCAATGTCTTCTAATTCCTCAAACACAAACCAATCCCCAAACCTGCAACTAGGTCCCAACTGTAAAAACTCCCTGGCTTTTGGTAGAAAACAAGGGGGAGAAACCCCATTCAATATTCTATAAGCAATTGACATATACTGACTGGAAAACTCAAACAACCCTGCTTCATTTCCCTCTCTTCTAATTATGTCAGTCCAAAATATAACTGACTGCTTCTGTTTGTTGACAGCCATTATATTTAACCCCAAACTCATAAATTCCTCAACATTTTGATATAAGAATAAATAAACAATCAATGAGGGGAATTTAAAGGAACCTGTGAGAGAAAAGCTCATCAACTGAGAGTTGACAATCTCTTGCCAGAAAGATGGAATATCCAGAACTGTCCCTGGTTTCATCATCATTGCGTACATTCCTAATACTAATTTGTCAACTGTAAGGTCATTATCTTTGCCGAGAATTTCTGCAATACAACTCAGAACTGGTCTATTCTCAGTATCAAAAATTTCCAAATTGAATTCTTCACCTTCTAGTTGAAATTATTTTGAATTTGGTCTCAAATGAAACATACACTGATTAAATTCTTCTCCTGAAAGGTTTTCAAAATAACTTGCCAATGAGTCTTCTGAGAATTGAAGTGGTGACTCGTCTTCGGAGAAGCAAAACGCTTGGCGAATCAACTGCGTCAACACCTGTAGAACATTCTCCCTAGCTGTCTTCCACTCTGCCTCATGACGTCATTGCGGAGGCTCCTGGAGTACGGCGGAAAACTTTGGCTAGTCCCCCCCACAATGAATGTACACCGTTGATCGTTTTTTATCCCGCGGTCAAACAAATCAACTGCGGGGGCACTTGATTCGATAACTCACGAGCTCTTTGCGCCTCTGCATTTAATCACTTGGTTATAATCTTCAATACTTGCTACTTCCGCTCGGAGACTTGCTCGATGTTTAAACATGAAACTATAATATACACTCAAATAAAGTTTAACAATAAACTTAATTTGCATCGAGCTTTTAGAAACATTTCTTTTTTATGTTACAGTATAAAAACATTATAGTATAGCATATACTTTTTCTGAATTTCAGATTTTTTTTTTTTTTTTTCAAAATAAAATAGAAAAGGATATGCAGATGATCCAAAATAGGTGACAGGAACACGAACTAGACTCGTAAGCTAATATATTTTCATCAAATTTTACATATATTCTAATGATTACATTTTTGGATTTGGGTTGAAGAATTATATATGCTTTTACATATTCAAAATATCCAACAAAATTTCATTTTTCATCTTAGGTTCTAAGGCTTTATCTTTCTCATCTGAAAAATGGGCCTAAGCATCACTTCCAAAAACATGAAAGTGACTTACATCTATTTTGATTGAGCTCCAAGCTTCTTCTGGAGTGGTATTCCTTAAAGACTTATTAGGAGTGTGATTTAAAATGTAATTTCCACAATTAATTACTTCTACCCAAAAATCAAGAGTAAGTCCTTTAGATTGAAGCATAAAATTAGGCATTTCTTTTAGAGTGTGATTATTCCTTTCAACTACACCATTTTGTTGTGGAGTATATGGAACAGTATGTTGCAATTTAATTCCATGCTCAGTGAAAAGGTTGATAAATTTGTTATTAACATATTCTCCTCCATTGTGAGATCTTAACTTAAGAATTTTATTTCCAGATTGTTTCTCAACAAATGCCTTAAAGGCCAAGAACATGTTAAGAACTTTACTCTTGATTTTTAAGAAGTATACCCAAATGGATCTAGAAAAATCATCAATGAAAGTTAACAAGTACTTGTAGCCAGAGAAAGAAACATCTGAAAGGGGACCACATAAATTACTATGCATAAGCTACAAAGGGGTTGAAGCGTGCCAAGAGCCATGTTTTCAAAACTATCCCAATGATTTTTACAAATACACAAGCAGAAAAAAACCATCTCGAAAAGATACCATAGTATGACCAGTCACCATATTTCTTTATATAGAGTTTGAAGAGAGCGATAATTTAAGTGACCAAATCACTTATGCAAAAGTTTCTCACTTCATCATTATGAGAAAAAAAATTGAGGGAAGGCTTGATGACCCAAATTTTTCAAACTTATACAACCTTGTGGAATCATCAACAATTCCAGTAACTAAAATATGTCTAGGATCTCTTAATTCCTTAATTAAAACATCATGAGGTGAGAATTATACAGTTTTCGCTTCACTTGAATGAGTCATCTTATAAACAGATAGAAGGTTGTAGGACACGGTAGGAACACATAATGCATCATTAAACTGACCATTATCTAGATGAATGGTTCTGGAACCTAAAACACTAAGAGATATATCATCACCAACATAAATATTTTTGGTGTTACAATCATTTAAAGAAGAATACATGGCTTTATTTTTGGCCAGGTGGTAAGAGGCTCCAGAATCAATGAGCCACTCATGAGACTGAGAAGAAGAAGATTCATTCAACGCATAACCAAATCTTGATTCTTGACAAATACATGGAGAAAGTGCCATTCTTGAAGATGAAGTTGAAGAGTTCTCCAAATGGATGTTGTGCTTCTTCATTTCTGCTTCCAAGGCTTCCATCTTCTTAAAAAAATTTGACTCTACGTGGCCATCATGATTAAAAAATTTGCAATGTCTATCTGTCTTCTTCCCTTTTTTATTTATTTTCCTTATCAATTTGTTGAGTTACTTTTCTAGTTTGTAGTTGAGATTGATTAAGACCCTTGTTTGGTTTAGGACCATTATTTTTAAGGTGTTTCTTCTTAGGATTCTTTGGATTTGGTTGTTGTTGGGTTGCTAAGGCATTCTTAAAATATTTTCCAGTCTTAATAAGACCAAGGTGTGAGAGTTTTTCTTTTTCTCTTATCAAAGGATTGTGAAAGGATTCAAAATATGGGGACTTGTAGGGTGTTCCTTGAGAAATGATGGCTTCTCTAGTGGAATTTAAGGTGGAAACAAATACAGAGTATGCATGCCTAAATTATCAAGAATTGAATAGATAAGAGTACCATCTTCCTTTTTTACCTTTCAACCTTCTAGGAGTAGTCTAAGGGTCTTGAATCTGGACAAAAAAATCTTCAATAGAGGAGAAATTATTGGGTTCCAAAGTAAGAAACTCATTTTCAAGCTAGTGGGCTCTACTTACATTTTGAATGCAAAAAAATATATATTTAGCTTTTTCATATCTTTATGAGGGGAGTAAATTTCCTGGATATGAAATATAAGATCTTGAGAAATGGACATTCCTATCAACCGTGAAGATTGATATTGTTTATTTTCCTATTTATCCTTTTTATCTTCATTGGTAGGTTTAGATTCTAGTACTGAGGCTATTATATAAATCACTTTACTTCTAAGTAATTCTACCATGTTGGATAGCCATTGGAAATAATTGGGGTTGTTAAGAATAACCAGGCATGCACTTTCCATTTTTTAAAATTTAAGCTTTAAATGTTGAAACTAATTGTTCCAATGGAAAGTTCTCGAAAAATTAGGCAGATTAAAAAAATGGCTATGAAAAAGGCTTCAGGATGAAGAAGTTATGCCTTTTTGAAGAAACGTTGTAATATATGCCAAGTAGTCACGTGATAGGTTGAAAGTTGATGAAAAACAAATTATCCCCCTTTACATACTTAATATAATAAGCTCACTTTTTTTAAAAATACTAATTTATGTGACCCACTTTTATAAATAAGTGAGACTCACTTTTACAATGTTACTTTATGAACTAATGACCAAGTAGACTATAAATTAAATAAAAGATGATGAAAAAAAAAAACCCCCCCTTTCCAAACTTAATATAATAAGCTCACTTTTTAAAAAAATACTACATTATGTGACCCACTTTTATAAATAAGTGAGAGTCAGTTTTACAATGTTACTTTATGAACTAATGACCAAGTAGATTGTAACTTAAATAAAATATAAAGTGATTTTATACTGAAAGTGACTTACGTTTTATAATGGGTGAGAAACACTATTACATAAAGCAAATTTAAAAGATAAGTTACATGTGTTTTTTTTTTTTAAATTGGCAAAAGGCTTTTTAGAAAAAGAAACTTGACAAATTTTTTTTTAGAAAAAATAACTTGAAAAGAAGACTTGAACCCAAGACCTCTATTCTCATAAAGTAACTTTAGACCAAGTGACCTACTTAAAAGATTTACTAATTATCAGAAAGGAGAAAAGGTCTTTTTTTTTTTTTTCAAAGAGCATACATAGAGAACATGGTATATATCCAGTAGTAAAATAAATGAACATAAACCAAAATAAACTGAGGGATGAATAAATATAACTGCAAAAATTCTTTATAAATCCAGATCTAAAATGAACAACTCTTATACCATGTACGAACTGAGCCAACGTGACCACTTCAGTCAATTTATTAATGTAAAGAAATAAAATTTACATAATCTTGTCTCATAAGCAGTCACCAAATAAATGACCCTCCATGCTCTTTAGATAGAGATCATGGACCAATTGAGTGCTAAGCCATGGATCAAGTGTTGGTAATACCGACGAGAGAATGAACCCTTAGATCACTACATATTGTGACCGTCATATTATAAGTTACAAAATTGCATACTAAAGAAACACACTTTACCTAACTTTGAACTATACCAAGTTATACTTAATTATTTACTATGTGTTGGAATATCCTAATACACAAGTTTGAAATATTTGTCTCGTTAGTAAATCGGTAAAATTTACGAATTTGATATTGGGTTCAAGTTTTGATACTAAAAATTCTAAATTTTAAACTCTAAATGATTAAATTCATCTTGGAAATATTATCAAGTATTTTTTGAATTAGATATATTTACAAATTGACAACATGTGCTCAATATTTCCCACTTCAAGATTCACCCAGTGCATTTTTTAGCATGAAAGAAACCACTATCTTCATTGAAAAAATTAGTTACAAATATCATAGTTCTATATCTATAGCCAATCCAATGGAAACTATAGTCTAGGAAATATACCTTTTTTCTTGAATGATTCCAATATAAGGAATATTGCAATTCACAATCCATAGTTATGGAATATCATTAGGATTCTATTTTTTCTGACAAGAATACAACAATATCAATTTAGTTTAATGACAAGAATATAACATTGTGGAGATAGGAATTTCCTCTACAAATTGTATTTTATTAGTTGTTTAATGCTATTGTTTCAATCTTGACCCATGCATTAATTAGTCTTTGGATATAGTAGAAATGGATAGTGACACTATCTTAATGGTATGTTACCTGCCATTGCAAGTCATGCTTGAGGAGTCACTCTGTATTCATCCTCCATCAAGTGCTCATCCATTGGAACCATGGTTTTTTAAGTGTTTGTCTTCTTTGTTTTTTTGTTTTTAGAAGTATTTTTTTTAAAATATTCTATTTCTCCTCACTATGTTTGTTGAGGTTGGACTCAGATATAGGCAATTCCTAGCTAGTAATTAGTTTTTAGCACCATATTCTTATTTCTAAGAACCCAATATAATGAATATTGTGAACTTTACATTTCTTTTATTTAACAAATTACTACTTTTGATCCAGAAAACAATGCAATTGATTGAGTTAAAACACTAAACATTATTTGTATTGTTTTTTTTGTGCTCAATGAGACATATATTTTTGTTTATTAAACATTTCTTATCAGTCCCTATTAGTATTTTTTGAAGTTACTGACAATTGTATTCAAGGTGAAATTATAGGAAAATGCATTGTGGAAAGAACACATGTACTTTGAGATCTCTTAGACTGCAATAATAAACATTAAGTGGTTAGAATTTTTTTTTGGGAGCCATAGAAATTTTTATACACATAGAAAATCCTTCTAATTGGTGAGGATTTTGAGAATGTGATTTAATTTCTTCCTTTTTTGAAGAAACGTGGAGGTCAAAGAATAAGGACTTTGTGACTTTGGAAATGTCCTGTACCATTCCATCAAATTCCTCCACGGAATTATTTTAATACTTTACATCACCAAGGATGTCTTCAATGGATTTTTGTCCAGTAGTACTTATTTCATGTTTCACTAAAAGAGGAGTGCCATTTTTTGAACCTTCCTTAGGAAACTTTCCATTGAATATTGGAAGAACTAATATCGAAAATGTTGGTACATGGGACACAATGATAGATGTAAGTCTACGAATGAGTCTTCCTCTAGGTGAATGTGCTTCTTCAACATTAGCCAATTTAAGATGAGTCTCCCCTCTTATATATTTACCACCAAACATAAGGGAATAATATAATGAACAACTCTTTTTTTATTCTTATTGAATATACTTCCATCTTGCATCAGATGACGCACGTTCATAGACATGGGAATGAAGAGCATCCATTCATGCCTCATGATCAAATGTAAGACCTTCCAATATGCCACCAATTTTATGGTTCTAAATATGAAGATAATTCCAAACAAAATCTGACTCAGGCTCCAACTCCAAGAACATCTTGATGGTATTCTCAAGGTTATATTGTTGTACTTGAGGATCCTCCATAGACTTGTAAAGTGTTGCCTTAAATTCTCACACAACCTTTTCAACCTCTTCGATAACTCTTTTTAGTAGGCCTACATGAGATGGCAACACAATTGACTTTGCCTTTCTATATTCTTTAACCGCTAAGTCATACTCCCCTTTGTTGATGAATTCCCTAATTGTGCTAGAAAATTGAATATATTACAAAATAGTTGCAGCATCCCTTGCACATACCTTATTTTTTCAGCTTGAATCGGCATTCGAAAAGGAGCCCAAAAACATGGTTTAAAAACATATCCACATCATGAACGACATTACTAAGGTGAATTGTACTTAGACCTTCTATATCTGACTCTATCTATTTTAATTTCAACTGAATAACATCAATTGTAGTTTTAGAAGACACAAATTAATAAATGTTTTCTTTTACAAGCTTCTTTCGTTGTTGTGTTCTTTCATGCAAATAATTTTTCAAGGATAGATCATGAGATTCTAGGTCTACTACACTTATATTTTGGTGGATACGATATAAGAAACATTTTGCACCAAAATTTTTAGAATGGTACATTCCATTTCCAATTGAATTTTAAGAGGGATTCTAGAGAATTGATCTTCCATTCCTCAATATCATTTAATTACCTCCTTTTTTGATTTATTTAAGTGGACATTCATCATATGTAAGTATGCAAGTAAATAATTTCCAATTACTTCAATAGCATACCCCCTTTGGGGTGGCTCCTCAAGTAGTTACCCCTTAGGAGGTAATATATCTCACTTGATATCCTTCCTTATAACGAGTAAGCTTCTATATATAGAACTATCAAAACTAGAAAATCAAATATGACTCAACATATACACATTAGGATCTGATATGCATCAAAGGAAACCTTGGGAAAAAATACCTAACAATCCATTTTTCATACCAAGCGCAATTCACCCACATAAGTTCATATCATTATTTCTTCTTAATCAGGTTTTGACCTCATCATATTCCTTTTTTGGTGTTAATCATCATATCCAAGTGTTAGATATAAAATTCTAGGCTAAATCCTTCTTTTAATATTCCATCATTCAATCACAAAAAACATTTATTTTTCATCATTATCTCATAATCTAAGGCATTTGCAATAAAGAAATATATTATTCGTTTATTGAATTTTTTTTTTTTACAAGGATTAGAAAACCCATTAAACAGGGTTGAAAATGGACATTACACATAGAAGTTTCTTGTTATCCCAATCCATGGAAATAAATGATTACTTATGTGATATACAAAATTGGGACGAACAAAGTCCTCCAAAGGAAAAAGAATGCACCTTGAAGGAAAAAATACAACAAGGCATATTAGAAGGCTTAGTAACAAATAGGGAGTATGGAACCAATGGAATTGTAGTCTTCACCAATTATGAACTTGTGTCAAACTAGATGAAAGGCATGTCCCAAATAAAAAATGAGAGGGTAAAATAAATGTGTGGAGAAGAAAATAATATTGTTTTTCAATTTCAATTATTTAGCATAAGACATTGTGAAAAATTTAATAGGATGTCTAGTGATATATTGTATGGGGAAATTCCAAATCAATATTTTTGTGTGAAATATGAATTTGTGTCAAAAATATCTCCATCAAAATTTATTGATGGAAATTGAAAGATATATCTCATATGTGTGTGTTTTTTATTTATAAACATGGTGTTTTTAATGACCATGTTCTTTTTTCAATACTATACTAAGTGTTCCCCCACTATGTAAGCACAACTTGGTGAACTTGACATGTTTTATAAAATTTTGTATTCAATTATGAAAATGTGCTATTCATCATTTGTGATTTTAGTCTTGGCTATATTTTAAATGAATATTTTATGACAAATAATTTTGAAGAAACCCTCAGATAGTTACATTTATTTGTCTTATTAATTTTATGAATTCTTGATCTTTTTAAATAGCAATTTTAAATATTTTTAAATGCATGAGGTAACTTGGGTTTTTTTAAAGATAATATCGCTATATATATTGATATACATCCATGAATATTGATCGAGGGTCTCGATCCTCACATGAATAGTTACCACTTGATTCTTTGAGGCGTAAAGGAGATATAGCATCAACTGAGTCTAATGCATCGACTAGAGGGTGACTTTGTATGCATGTCGATGATATTGGTCATGGATCAAGGAGAGTATCATATGAATTGATGGAGTTCCATCATTCATTACATCATGATCATGGTGTATATATATATATATATATATATATATATATATATATATATATATATATATATATATATATATATATATATATATATATATATATATATATATATATATCCGTGAATATGGATCGAGGACTTGGATCATCACATGAGAAGATACCTCCTTGATCCATGACCTATATCAATGACATGCACATAAATTCACCCTATATCTCTATTTCTTTAGACTAAATTGATTCTCTATCTTGTTTGCCCCTCGGCTAACCGTGGTAAATTTCTGCGGATGATTCCAAGCCCTCGATCCATATTCATGGACATATGTTGTCAAACTGCCTCCAAAAATAGAAGAAAAGAGATATCAACGCCTTAGAAATAAGCCACTTCGAGGGGGAAACCTCCAATACATTACATTAATGAACAATTCTTGATGATACAAATTACAAAACCTCCTTTCTATATATAGGATTCCATGGGGCCATAATTTAATCCTAGTGGGGCCACAATGTAATCCTAGCCGACCTAACAATAATAATTTAAGGGCACAATAATAACAATATGGGGTTACAGGGGTACAATAATAACAATAAGGGGGTTACACTAACAACAATAAGGGACTATACTAGTAATATAGGGACCTAACATGCCCCTCTCCTTCAAAAAAATGTTGTCCTCAACACTTGAGTAGCTCTGGGTGCTTCTGTATAAAATTCTCATCCTCCCATGTAGAATCTTCAGTGGGTAAGTTCTTCCACTTGATGAGATACTCTGAAATTGATCGATTCCGTAGTTGTCGAGTTCTTGTTTCCGTGACCGCTTCTAGTTCCAATATGATTTTTCCTTCCTCATCAAGTTCTGGCAATATTGTTTGAACTGGAATATTTTCACCTATAACCTTCTTTAAGCACAAAACATGGAAAATTGGATGTACTCGCGAAGAAGCAGGAAGCTCCAATTTGTATGCCATAGTACCAATATTTTGCAACACCTTGTAAGGACCATAGTACTTTGGTGATAATTTATTATCCTTTTTAGCTTGCTTGAGGGACATTTGTTTGTATGGTTGTAGCCGTAAAAATACCCAATCTCCTGCATCAAAACTTCTCTCGCTGCGATGTTGATCTGCCTGTTGTTTCATTCGATTTTGTGCCAAATTCAGGTTATCCTTTAAGAGTTGGAGAACTTCTTGCTGATGCTTGATGTGATCTTCCACTGCTTGAACCTTCGAATTTTCTCCTAAATATGATGTGATGGATGGTGGATGATATCCATAAAGTGCCATAAATGGGGTCATTTTTGCTGCAGTATGGAAGGAAGTGTTATACCACCATTCAGCAAGAGGTAACCACTTGACCCATTGTGTTTGTTTATCAGATACAAAACAACGAAGATATCCATCCAAACATTTATTTACTAATCTCAGTTTGACCATCAGATTGAGGATGATAAGATGAGCTATGAGCTAATTGAGTACCCAAACAAGAAAATAACTCCGTCCAAAAAATTCCAGTAAAAATGGGATCTCTGTCGCTCACAATAACCCTTGGGCTTCCATGTAGCTTTTGAATTCTGTCCATAAATGTAGTAGCAACTGTACTTGCTTTAAATGGATGAGATAATACACAAAAGTGTGCATACTTGGTAAGTCTATCAACTACCACCATGATGACACTCTTTCCTTCGGACTTAGGTAAACCTGTGATAAAATCCATTGAAATATCCTCCCAACGTTGGCTTGGAATGGATAAAGGTTGTAGAAGACCCGGGGTCTTAATTGTATCAACTTTATTCTGCTGGCAAACCAAACATTCCGCCACAAAATTTTGAATATCAGATTTAAGGCCATCCCAAAAAAATTCTTTCTTCACCCTGTGGTAAGTTTTTAAAAATCTTGAGTGTCCTCCTAAAGGAAAAGTGTGCAATTCCAAAAGAATCTTTTGTTTTAGTTGGGAATTCTTACAAAGATATAAGTGATCTTTGTACCATAAGGAATCATTTTTCCAACTAAATGTATCAGATGTACTAGGATCTTGCCGCAACTTTTGAATGAGTGTCCATACATCTTTGTCCTTCTTCCATTCATCTCTTGCTTCGGATATCCAATCTGGTTGGATAATAGAAATGGCACAAAGCAATGCTTCCACCTCTTCATTCTTTCTTGAGAGTGCATTTGCAACAACATTAAGCTTTCCTTTTTTGTAGATAATTTCAAAGTCATAACCCAACATCTTTGTGACCCATTTTTGTTGCTCTTCTGATGATAGTCTTTGTTCCAAAAAATTTTTAAGACTATCATGATCAGTTTTTACCTTGAAGTGTCTTCCCATTAGGTAAGTTCGCCATTTCTTTAGTGCATGCAGTATTGCTAACATTTCCTTCTCATAAATAGGTTTCTGTAAATACTTTCCTTCGATTGGACGACTTTCAAAAGCAATGGGTCTTCCTTCCTGCATTAAAACTGCACCAATTCCATTTCCTGAGGCATCACATTCCACAATAAAGGTTTTTGTGAAGTCCGGCGTAGCTAAGACCAGTGCTAGGCACATTGCCTCTTTAAGATGTTCAAAGGCCTTAGTTGCTTTAGGAGTCCATGAAAATGCATCTTTCTTCAATAATGTTGTTAGAGGTGCTGCTATTCTCCCATAATTCTTAACAAACTTGCGATAATAGCCTGTTAACCCGAGAAATCCTCGCAACTGCTTTATTGTCTTGGGGACTTTCCATTCCTTAATGGCGTTAATTTTGTTAGGGTCTACTTTAACACCCTCGTGAGATATAATATGACCCAGATATTCCACCTCTTGTACTCCAAAGAAACATTTGGATGTTTTTGCATATAATTGTTTCTCCTGCAATAGTTTGAGCACCCTGTCAACATGTTCAACATGATCCTTCCAAGACCTGTTGTAGATTAGTATATCATCAAAAAACACTAGCACAAATTTTCTAAGGAAGGGTTTGAAAATGGAATTCATCAACCCTTGAAATGTAGAAGGTGCATTGGTAAGGCCAAAAGTCATGACCAAAAATTCATAATGACCCTCATGAGTTCGAAATGCTGTTTTTGGAATATCTTCAGTCTTCATTCTAATTTGATGATATCCTGAACGAAGATCCAAGTTGGTAAAATAAATTGCTCCATGTAATTCATCCAATAATTCATCAATCACAGGAATGGGAAATTTGTCTTTAATGGTGAGCTTATTGAGCTCCCTATAATCCGGACACATTCGCCATGATCCATCCTTCTTGTGTACCAATACTACAGAAGCAGAGAAAGAACTTTGACTAGGTTGAATTATACCTGCCTCTAACATTTCTGCAATCATACGTTCAATTTCACTCTTTTGGAAGTAAGGATATCTATAAGGCCTGATGTTTGGAGGAACACTTCCTGGAATC
>JAXQQM020060832.1:0-46873 GCA_034641835.2 Pinus albicaulis | reverse complement strand
CATGACCAAGGATCAACTACATACTACGATATGCGGCAGCAAAACTACTGCTTTGCGTTAACTACAGCAACGGTTGTTCAAGGAAGGAATAAGAAATCATCCTAATGTGTCATTATTGATCTACACATAACACTTGGGGTTTGAGTGTGAACTTGTGGAGGATAGGATGAGCTTTGTCCTAAACAATCCAATGCAGAACATTATGTTCAGCATTGAGATGGAGCATAAGGCAACAAATACACCATTGAGGAGATTAACAACGCTGTCACTAAGAAGTAATGAGGAGTTGGGGGCCCAGCTATCATTAGAGCATTCTGATGACCATTACACTTGTATGACATTGGATGAGCAGATGATCAAGGAGAGACACTTTATCTTTCATCATTGTGATGGATCTAGTAGGATGAGCATTGTACATGCATATGGGTAGGTTTTGCCTTCAACATACCTAGTTCCTTATGGATTCAATATGGACATTGGTGTGGGGTCTTCTTTGGGAGATCTCCAAGAGATTGCATTTCAACATCCCATGAAATGCAAGGGTATAAATCTGATTTGGGAGAAGGGTATGCTTCATTGGAGGAGTACCAAGAGGGAGCATGGTGAGAGACACCCACATGTGGATGGATGGGTGTGGATGGTGAGCAAGAGGTTGGTGAGCCACTGGCATATTTATGACACCGGGCAGTAGGAGGCATGGCTGCATTGGGTACTCTTAAAAGAGTTTGGCCATCATATGGAATATCCTTCTCCTAAAGGTATGATGGTGGGGGAAACTTAGTAGGACACTTGCATCATTTGGCAGCAAGGAGGTTGGGTACATTATGTTGATGTGAAATTCTTCATGTCAATCATCATATCTTCACCTTATGATTGGTATGATGGAGGTGTGGGAAAGCAACAAGAGTTATTGTTGCTTTGGCTACTATTGGTAGAGTATGGGAAAATTTTTTCCCATACTTATTATGATATTTCCAGAGAAAGGGATGGCACAATTAGAGTGTAAAGAGGATACCCTTCAACCTTGGAGGATAAGTAGGTGCTTCCACATAGGAAGGATATCTCCCCACATAGCATCATGATGGTGGATGGCTTTGGCATGTGGCATGTCAAAGAAAGGAGTCATGGAGTGAAAAGAGCCTTATCACTAAGGCCAATAGCGCTGTCACTTCGGAGTATGTTTCTATTAGACGTACAAAAAACATGCCATTATGAATCACTATCAAGCCTCACATGGTTCCCTCCATTCAGCCGTATTTCATCACCAGACTGGAGAGTTTGTATTGATATTTCACAAGACTCACAAGCCAAAATGTATCTAAATGAAAATAGCTGCTATATGAATATTTCACAAGACCCTATACCATGACAAATTGAAACTAGATGCTATAAAACTATGGAACAGGGAGGGGGTGGATATGCATGGATATCTCACAAGACCCTATACAATGACAAATTGAAACTAGATGCTATAAAATTGTGGAACAAGGAGGGGGTGGATATGCATGTACAAATTAGATATGGTACCATAGAAGGTAGTGTAGCTTGGGACTTATCCCACAATTCATCGTTGAAAGGTCAAATACTTTGGACCTTAGCATCCATTTCTTTGACAGAAATTTAGGACTTGGTATCTCACCCTCATCTGTGAGGCTTATTGACGTGGGAATCTCACACTCGGTACTAAGACTTAAGGCTTGGTACTCGTTCTTTTGATAAGAGTTTCGGAATTCAGTATTTCATTCCTTATTTAAAGGTTAAACACTTTGAGTTTGGAATTTTGATTTTTTGTTTTTAAATGATTGAATGGTTATTTACTTTGGAAGTATGTAATTATTTTTAGAGATTGGGAATTTGGTTATTATTAAATGGTTTAATATTTTGAAGTTTAGTATTTTTTTATTTTCTTTAAAATTGAATTTTTAATGAAAATTGAGTATTTTACTTTTGATTCTAGTGTCACTTTTTATTATTGGAAAGTTGAAAATTTTGAACTTAGAAATTTAACATTTTTATTTTTTATTATTAAAGAGTTGAATATTTTAGATCATCTCACCCTTACCTTTTAGGCTTACTAACTTGGTAATCTCACACTTTTCCTCTCAATCTAATTGATTTGGGCATTTCATACTTTATCTCTCAATTAATTGACTTGGACATTTCACATTCAATTTTAAGGTTTAAATAGTTTTTGTGCTAGTGAGTATTACTTTTTATTATTAAAAGCTCTAACATTTTGAATTTAAAAATTTAATTTATTATTATTATTATTTAAAAGTTGAATATTTTGTATTTTAATAATCATTTCTTATTATTTTGGTGATGGATTTTATTTTATTTTTAATGAGTATTTCTTATTAATTTGGTTATAGAGTTTATTTTGTTTAAATTGTTTGATAAATTTTTAATAGATTTTTTTTTTAATTATTAAATATTTAATATTTTGAAATTTAGTATTTTTTGAGTTTCTTTAGAATTGAGTGTTTTTGGAAATTGAATATTCCACTTTTTATTATTAAAAAATTATTATGAGTTTGAAAATTTAAATTTTTACTTTCTGTTATTAAAATATTAAGTATTTCCAATTTTACTAATAATAATGTTGTGTATGTTAGATTCAAGTAATCATAATCAATCTTTAATAATTGGTTCTTCATTCTTATTTTTTAATAGAAATTAGAATTTGGATATCATTCTTTATTATTAAAAAAATTAATAATTTGAAATTTAGTGATTGAAGTTTTTAGTATGATATGATATTGTTATAATTAAAATTAAATTCAAAAATTTGAATTATTTTATTATTTTATTATTTTTTATATTTCTTATTTATGAATTTTTTTTTAAAGATATATCATTTTTGTAAATACAAATATTATTTAAATAAAAAAAATTATTTATTTTGTTACCAAAATTTTAGAGGTAGATTTTGACTTATTATCCAAGTTCAAAAATATATTTGAAAATAATATCTTAAAATTATCACATTTGAATTTCTCATACCAACTTTGGAATATTACTTAGATTTATTATTATATAAAAGAAAAAGAACTAACAATTCTTTCAATCTTACTAATAAAATTAAATGATAAAAAAATATGTAAAAAATAAAATGTAATAAATTTTGAAATTTTATTTTAAAATAATACTTATATATATATATATTATTCAAATTTAATAAAAGTATTTTGAGTATATTTAATAAATTTAATTTAAAATGAGATGATATACCTTTTAAATTCTTTTTATTTAAAATGTTGCTTTTTATTATGAGAATAATAAGAAAATATTTATCGTTAGAATAGTTATAAAATGTATTCAATTATTAAAATAACAATAAAATGTATTATATATTTTCCTTTTCATTGATGTAGTTAGAAAATATATAAGGAGAGAATTTAAAATAAAATATTATATTGATTGAAATATATTTAAAAAATAAAAATATAAAATATTTTTTTATATTAATAATATTTTTTTAATTTATTAAAAAATATTATTATTATTATTATTATTATTAATTATATAAATATAAATATAAATAATATAAGTAATAAAGAATATATATTTAAATACGTTTTATATATAGATAAAAATAATATTTTTTCTGTTTAATCACATTATTAGGATTTGGTCGACGTTTCGAACCAGCTAATGTGGTTCATCCTTAGGACAAGGTGGAGAAACAAGTCGATCTTGATGAATAAATAGTGGAGGTGCATCATTGCCAAAAAATAGCCGTTGAAAGTTAGTTAGGAATTAAAATTTTTATTAATAAATTAATTAAATAAATAAACAATTTTATTAAAGAGGGTTTAAAAATTTATTAAAAATAATTTTTTTTTAACCCTCTTTAATAAAATTGTTTATTTTCGGAATCTAAACTTCTGTGATCCATCATATAAATTAGTATAAATTCTTTCGGTAATAATCACATGCATGCATTCCAATGCATGTGATTATTATCGAAAGAATTTATACTAAAATTTTTTATTTTATTAATTAATTTATTAATAAAAAAATTTAATTCCTAACTAACTTTCAGGGCAATGATGCATCTCCACCTTGTCCTGATGATGAACGACATCCTAATAATGTGATTAATCCGAAAGAAACTTGTATCTACATTATGGATTTTAATCTACATTATGGATCACAAAAGTCTTAGATCAAACATTTTATATACATTATATATGTATTTTAAATTTTCATATGTTTAACAGTTTTGAATGATTTCAACACAATTATTGAATTTATTTATTATTTATCTATGTAAATTTAATAACATATCTAATTTACACATATTTATAGTAATATTTGTTTTACTCACTAAAGGATTATACAATATGGTTTAATATTTTCTTGATTTTTTCCCAAGAAGTTTCTAACCAGTAACCCTTCACATCACAAAGTGATTTAATAATACATCCAATCACCCTCTATTCCACTCAACTGTAGCCATTAAAAATTTTGGACCTTGATCGCTATGTCTAGGGTCACCGACAAACCCTAACCCCAAGGATGTTGAGATAATTAAACATGCGACCTCTCAATGGCAAGGGGGATTTGACTAGGGACTCAACCAATTGAGCTAACCCTTGAGACTTGAAGTTATATATATATAATTTTGACCTAGAGGGGATTTGAATCTTAAATATTATGTTTTACCTAATATTTCATAACACCAACAATTTGTGTTTTTTGTTATTTCGTTGTCATTTTATTTTACTGTAAAAATTGATTTTTTATTTTATTTTAAAAATTGTGATATATTTGTAAAAATATATGAATTTATGATATGACATTCATTAATCTTATTAAATGAACATAGTTAATTTTTTATAAAACTTAATTGATTTACAAATTTCATCATTCATGTTTTTTTTCAATATCTTAAGTATTGAATTATTTAATTATTACGGAGCCCAAACACACTTAATAGTGTTTTGAAACACTTAGTTCTTTACACATATTTGGGGAGATGCCCCCAACCATTACCAAAAAAACTTGCATTCAGTAAAACAAGCACAAAAAAAAGGCTTGCTTCATTTAAAGGATAAGTGTGCAAACAATATATTGTACATACATATGAACATAATGACATCAAAATTATTGTTGTCATTGGTGGCATGTTTTTAAGAATTGAACTATACAATTTATTTCATAGCATTTAAAAGTGGTTAAGTTTGTTTAAAAATATTAGAATGGTCATCATGGCAATTTTTTTTTTTTTTGGGGCAAGATTGCAAGAAATTGGTTGACATAAATATTGTTATTGGAGAAAGTGGGTTTTATTCGCTTAGAGGAGGCCTTTCTCGCTATAAATTGTGTTGAAATTTATTGGGATGTTTTCTTATATGGTTTAGTATATTTCTAATTAGTATTGGGATGACATGTTTATAATTTATGTGTATTTTTTAATGCATTTCTTATATATTTAGTTTAGTTAATAGTAAGTTCAAAACGCCGATTATTAAAATAACCAACACTTTGTGGGAAGTCTAACTCACAGTTCTAGATCATAGTGTAACGAATCATGCAACAAAAAACATTAGGATATTAGATAGTCTTGGTAAGATAAATCTTATAATAGTTTTGGGACCAAACCCAACATAAAAGAGGCATAGAGTTTTCACTAAATGATGAAAAAGGAGTGACGAAGATGCCACCAATATGAATCTCAACCGCTATTTGGATGGATGGAACACTAGAACATAATGGGGGTAAAAATGGGAAGGAAGAAAGAACACATCAGCAAATGAGGATATAAAAGGAAATACCCTAGGAGGAGTTTTTGGTAGCTTATAATGAAACTCTTGATGGAAAAAAAAACACAACCAATGCTCAAATGGAATGTGATAAATATGATTTTTTGATGGGTATACAGATAGAAGTGATCATTTATTTCTTCTAGAGTTGCCTTGACAAGTAGAGAACAAAGTAAATTCAACAAAGAATAGGAGATTTTCGAAGGATCCATAAGAGGATGAGTATTAACAAGGTGTCAAAGATGTGAAAATGAGTCAAGATTTCATTTCTTGGTAAGATGTCATGAAGATATTGTAGATGTTTATGTATATTTGGATGAAACCCATCAAAATTTACAATACTAAAGGAGATGAAGTAGATTAAAGGAGAAGGAATGTTTCAATATGATGTTAGAATTTGAAACATGATTGAGAAAGTTAGATATGCATGTAAAGGTGATGAAAAGTATTGGTATATTGTAGGCCTACTCATAAGTACAATTCAAACAAATGTAAGAACAATATACCTAAAGAAGCATAATGATGTTGTATATGTAGACATTCAAATGGGGAAAGAAGAAAAAAATGACAATACGCATAAAATTAAATAAAAATAAGAACATAATTAAAGAGTGGAAAAACTACTAAGGTATAACTAAACAAGATGCCCAACATGAAACATCACTAGCCCATGGAAACATAGGATTAACAACCTAGATAAATAGGAGGGGAGTATAGGAACAAGAAAGACTGGTAGACTTAATTTTTTTCTAGACAATAACAAATTGAAGCACGCATGGAATAATTTCACCAAAAATTATAGGAAAAAAATGGACCCTACAAACATATGTACTCGAGAGAAAACAAGAGAAAAACATCTAAAATTATGAATTCCACCAAAAACAATATCTCTACATCTATAGGTTCAAAAAGAACCAATTTATCACCTTAAACTATAGATGTCTCTTGGAGGGAATAAAACATGTAAATGCTATGCCTATGGCACTTAAGGACACATAATCAACACCTACATTTTTTAAATTCTAGGGAGTGATAGTATATTAGAATTATAGATAGGAGAATCATAAAACTAAATAAAGGCTAGTATTATCCAATGAATTTTGGGAAAAAAATATAAAATGTTTATATTACATGATAGTTGTAACCAAAATAGGCTTCAATTTGCAAAAGATGTGAGATTGCAAAGGTCACATCGACCACAATTCAATGTAGAATATAACATAGATTTCAAAATTTAGGAGAAAAGTTATGAGGAAGTTCTTCTAGAAAGAAGGGATTAGAAGAGAACCAAATAAACAAATTATGGAAAGAAAAAAATGATGCTTATACCTTAGATCTAATTAATTAACTTAAGTGATTGGTCATGAATAAGTAGTACCTAAATCAAGATATTTTTTAAATGGTCATTTAATACCAATGGAGCCCAGGAATCTAACCTTAAAGAAAATTATGTATACAAAATTAACTCTAATTTTCAAAAATAATTACAAATATTTACAATTCTAAAGGGAAAATAAATAAATGATGTAGGAGTAAATCCCATAAAAGAGATGAACATCATCTCCTTAGGAATTTGGGAAGGACTTGAGAATCCACAACTTAAATAGAGTAAGATAGTGATCCACATGGACAACCATGTTATTCACGCTTGCTTAGTTGGGATGATAGTAATGGAAATTTGCAGCAATGATATTAAAATATGGGAGACGTTTTAACCATTGGAATTTCTCAAGGAAGCGTGAAAAGTTTTATTTGGAAGAAATTCCAAAAAGACTTAAATAGAAGAACAATCGATGAAAACTTGACCTTACAGGTAATATTGGAAAAAATACATCAAGTAATAAGAGGACACAACTCGCAATAAGATGAAAGAATGGTGTTTATAGTATCAACACTAAAAAAATACAATATCTACAAATCAGTGGTAGAATTCAAGGGAAATACAACGCTAGATTATCTAAAAAGGCCATAGGTAATAGAAATACAACTAAAAATATAGATTTATAAAGAGAAGGGGAAGAATCCTAATAACTAGGAGTAAGAAATTATATGTATGAAAAGGTAGAAAGGGAAGCAATCGCACTATTTCAAGAATTTATAGATTTATTTTTCATATACCTATTTTGAGTTTGCAAAAAGGGTGAGATCATAATGACATGACAAACAACAATTCAACGTAGAAGGCAAGATAGATTTCAAACTTCAAAAGAAAAAATTATGGAAAGGAAACGATAAAACTTTGATCTAATTAAGTGATTACCCCCCACCGCGGGTGATAATACATGCCACTTGGGTCGAGTATGAGCATAATTCATGTATTTGATAATCGTTTGGAGATTTTCTTGCGCAACTCCCACAGTCGACTGACACGAATGGATTTGTTATGTCCCCAGTAAATAATTTGGCAAAGTGACATACTCAATTTTGCAGTTTTGGGTTGAAGAGTCACTCACTTTATTTTCGGAGAAAATAAGAAAATAAACTTTAGATAAAAAGGAAATATGTTTGGTTAATTGGAATTTGGGGACCATCAAAAAGGGAAATCAACCCCCCTATGAGAAATGCATTAGGAGAAAGAGAAGAAAGAGGAAGAGTTAAAACTTGTTGAGAAAAGGGGACCCACCAAGGAGAAAGGGACCAACATATATAAATAGAAAAAGAGGTTTCCATTTTGGCATATTTTTCCATCTATTGTTTGATATCGAACACTATTAGAGGTTGTTGAGCACAAGAGTTTATTTGGAGAAAATTCATTATATTGTAAGTTCTAGGTTTTTGCAGGCGATTTTGTATTGATCAGAGAGGATATTGGAACCAAATTTTAGAGTTGTGATTATGTCTATTTACTAACCCACTGAAAATTTCTCTCTTCCATGACCTGCACAGGGGATTATAGGTAGGAATTTCATGGAGATTTGGAGCTAGTGTTTTGTTGGGGTTTTTAGCTAGAAAAATGTTGCTATTTCCAAAGGAAATTTAGTGAATAATTTCTTATCTATTTGCAAGCATATTGAGCTATTATATTATGAATTTTATCTCTAGATAGATCAAGATGCATAACTATTTTTTTGGGAAATTCACACTTTTTAAGGCACTCCGAGTGAGTTGGAATTAACTTGAAATATTTCTGGGTTTTGTTCGACTGGGTGTGATGAGCCTACAATTAATATTTTAGAATTTTTGTATCATATTTGAGGGTAAAAACTGTATTTCACCTCCGAAAACAACAACAAAAATTTCTGGGCAAAGAATATTATCATATTAAGCCATTTTTAGCTGGGATTTTCCCCATTATTCACCTAGGTTTTTGCATGCTTGCATTTACAAACCTAAGTTCCATTTTATAGATATGATGTACTCATATTTCCAAATTAATACAATGTATCAGATCTTTGGCTCCATTATTTGTGTTTATTGATTATGGTTGTGTTAGCAGAATTTTAATTTTTGTTGGAGTTATTGCATGCATTTGATATTCGCTATTAATTCCTAACTAGGAACATTAAAGACAAAAGATTGCAGATTATGTTCATGATTTTGGAGGACCAAAAAATCCTCAATGGGGAGGAATGATCCAGGTGGCTCTAGAAACACTCAGTGATCAAAGAGGGTTCAGGAAAAACTAAAAAATAAAATTTCTTGGATTAACATGAAGCTAAGGTTAAATTGAAGATATCATCACAAGCTTTCCAACAGTGCAAATGACACCTCGATCTGACATCGTATACGAAATTTATGGTCAATCAAAGTTTTGGTCAACTAGGCTTCTTCGCTAAAGTTAGTAGAGCGCCAAATAAATTTGGAAGCTCGGATAAATCTGGGGGAGCTGCTAAATTTGGCAGAAATTAACGAGGCAACAATTTGGCACTTTGAGACCACTATTTATAGTGGCCAAAACTGGCGAATTGTCGCCTATTTAATTTTTCTAGTGACCCCAAAATATCGGCCGACCAATTTTGTCAATATCTTAAAAAAAAAAAACTAAAAAGAAAAAAAAAATTGGCCAACAACGCAACAAAATACTGCGAACCATTCTATCGGGAAGGTAGGCTTAACAAGTAACGTAGAATTTTTTAATTTAATATCATATTTGTCACTCAACCAGAAGGGAATAGAAACACTGAACCCAATGCAGAGGTAGAACCCGATCGGGTATGGAAACCAAGGAGTGGAACCTTGACGCAAGGGAATATGCAAGGAATCTAAAAGATTCCCTCGGGGCCAATTTTTCACAGTGTTAGAATTATGCCGAGTTTATACTCAAATTAATCAGAATTTTGTAGGGAACATGATGATGTAATTAGTTTCCTCATCTTAGCAGGATATCTTTAGTCAAATTGCAGAGAGAAATATTTGTGGAATCATGAGGAATCTAAAAAATTCCCTTAGGGCCAAATTTCCATAGTGACAAAATTTTGTTGAGTTTATACTCATTCTTCTCAAAATTTCACAAGGAATGCAATAGTGTAATCAATTTCTTCATAAGAGCGACATATCTTCAATCGAATTACAAAGAGGAATCTTTTGAGAATTATGAGGAATCTAAAAGATTCCCTTTGAGCCAAATTTTCACATTGACAAAATTATGTCGAGTTTATACTCAATATCAGTTTTTTCACAAGGAACATGATGGTGTAATCATTTTCCTCATATGAGCAATGAAATTATAGTCAACCTACAACAAATAATCTTTATGGAATCTTGGAGATTCCTTGGAGGCCAAATTTGCACAGTTTCAGAACCAGACCAACTTTATACTCATTTTACTCAGTTTTTTGCAAGGAGCAGAGTGGTGAAGTCATATTTTTCATTTGAACAACAGAATTCCAATCAACCAGTGAGAAAGAATATTTAGGGAATCTTTGAGATTCCCGAGGGTATTGATTTTAACCAAACCAGAAAGGGACCAAGTTTACAGTTATTTGACATGATTTCATGCCAGGAATTCAATGGTGTAGTTCAAAGCTTCTGTAGAGGTGCACATTTTCATGCCATCCTCGGAAGTGGAGGTATAAGGTGTCCTTTTTACATGCGTGTAATTTAATTTCACTGAATATTAATGAAAGTGACCTTCCCACTTTGAGCAGAGCCGGAAGACTTAGCCCACAGTGGGTGAGCTCCATTATCACCCTATTGTGTCTATGTTTTTCATTGTGGTATTTATGTTTCCCATTCTTTAAAGCATGCACATGTGGTTTTTTCATACTCTTTCATATGCAATGCTGCTAACATCACAAAAAGTAAAAGATCTTGGTAAATTTTGGTAGTTAAGAGAATCTGAATAACCTAGAGTCTATAATTTTAGACCATATATTTAAATCCCTAAATATATATAAATATGGTATGATTATTTGGATGATTTTGATAAATAAAATTAACATATAACATTTTTTTTTCTATCTCCCTTAATGGTTCTATGGTCATCATAAATCCATAATACTACAAAATATCATAATAATTATTAAATATATAAAAGATATTAAAAATTCTTATCAAATCACATTTTAAATCAATTTGAAAACTCGTAAACATATAAATGCATCATGTAGATTCTCCACAACAATCGATCAAAAATGAAACAATGATAACCTAAATGTAGATTTTTCCTAAACATGTCTAGTCATTATTCTATTCATAAAGATTGCATTTGGCATAAAAAATAAGTGATTCGAATTGACCTAAGAGTCTTGTTCATGCATCTAGTATGCATCATTTTTATCAACTCATTTATTATCCCCTCCTTAGTACTAAATTTTCCCATGAATAACCAAATTCAATTATAGGTTGGAGATAATGTTCCAAGGATTATATCACATATACATGGGTTTGTGATTTCAGTTTATTTGGCCAAAAAAAAAATTCTTCATGAGCTTCCTAATATTCTGATTTTACTTCCAACTACTATTTTGATGATATTTTTCATACGATGTTCAATGGAAGTATAGGGATATATTTTGTAAAAATAAGTTTTTAAATTGATTTGAAATACTATGCCAAATTTGTTATAGAACAACCGATATGATAAAATTATTTACAATTTCTAGTTTAGATCAATAATCAACATTTTGAGTACACAACTCTTTCATTTGGTATTATATTGGCATGATTCTAGTAGGATATGAAAGTATGGTCAATAGAAATGTGTTTTAAAAATATTTTTATTTGACATGTCTTATATGTTGATGAACAAACATAATACATAAATGTTACAATGAATATTTTTGGGAAAAAGAAACCATTAGTTTGGGTATACTTATTCTTGAAATGAAGTTATTAAATTGGTTAAGAAATTACACTTCAACGTCCATATTCTCTAAAATTTGGTTTAGAAATTATTTATCGAGTTCCTCAAAATAGAACTATCATAACTCTATTTTTAGAAAATTCAAAATAAAAAAAATGCATTATAACTATGTTAAACAAATCATTCGTCTTAAACTTTGATATGGATATTTGACATATTTTGTGGATGTATTCATTATAATATAATACTTTATATTTTTTAGTTTTGATAGTATAATTTTGTTTAAGGGGTTTCATTTTATAAGGTGGCCAAGGTTTTAAACTTGTGGTATTCTGAAGGAGACACCAAAATTTCTAATGATGTTTAGGGTTGGTGTGGCCCAAGCTAGGTGCAATCCCCAAGAAATTTTGATGGCTTAGATCCCCTTGGATCATGATTTATTAAATCATAGGTTAGTCCTACAAGTTACAGGAACACAAGCAAATAAAACTAAATATACTTAGATAAATTGAAATACAATAATTAAAACATTACATATATAAAAAAGAAATATATCCATTCTAAGAAAAAAATGATGTTGTATAAATTTAAACATGTGTGCAAAAATTTGAAATATAAACATTCAAATAACACATATATTGGAAAATAAACGACTTGAAATATGAAATAAAAAATTGTTCTAGAAAAGAAGACATTCTTGCAAAAATTGAAATACATAAATTACAAACACACCCCCCACTATAAATAAGAAAATGAATTAAAACGAACCTATCCTACTCCCAACGTAACAATCATCCCCCCATAAAAAAAATGAAATAAACTAAATTGAACCTATTGTACTGCTACCATAATGGTTGTGGAACTATCACTATTATGATGCATACAAAGGAGATCTCAATGCCTATTAAACTAAAAGTAAAGCATATAATTGAAATGGAAATGAGAGAAAATTTTGTAACTATCAAGTGTATCTTTAATATATTATCCTTCAGTATGATTTTTAATGTTCGATTTGATATTCTCCAATTTAAAACTCTAGTTATGTCCCTCTTTTCTACATTTTGAAATTTTATCTGACCGATCCACCCTCAAAAGACAACTACCATCAAGACAAAAGTAAAAAATACCGTTGACTGCTAGTTTCATCTATCCTATTCCCTTGACGAAATGGGTATATAATACGGTTCTTGTAGAAAATAAACAAGGTGCCATCCATTTGTGTGTCGATAAAGTGATTTAAATGTCACTTTTTGAAAAGAAACTATCCTACTCCATTCATTGACAACATCATCGACGATTGCGCTGGTTGCAAATCATTTTCTTTTAGGGATGGCTTCTCTGGATATAACCAGATCGCTATCAAACTAGCTGATCAACATAAAACTGGCTTCATCTATCCTTGGGGCACCTTTGCATATCAGAAACTCCCATTCGGTCTCAAGAATGTGGGTACAATTTTTCAGAGGGCAATGGACTACACCTTTCATGATATCAAACACATTTTTAGAGCATACTTGGATTATCTCTCTGCTCATTCCAAGTAGCAAACTCAACACCTAGCTCATCTCTGAGCTATTTTTCGTAGGTGTAGTTTATACAATATCTATCTGAATCCACATGTGCATATTCTTTATCGAGTCTAGGCATGTTCTAGGATTCATTGTCTCAAAACATGGGGTACAGGTTGATCTCGATAGGTTAAAGCGATTACTCAATTTCCCACAGCAAAATCCTTACCTGAACTCCAAAGTTTGCAAGGGAAGGAAAAATTCTTATGTCGTTTCATTGTTAACTACGCCGAGTTAATGAAAGGTTTTATGTGCCTACTAAATAAATGAGCACCCTATTTCTGGGAGGATCAAGCATAATGATTGTTCCATGCCTTGAAAAATGCGTTCACTTCAGCCCCGCTTTTGAGCGCTCCTAACTTGCGCCAATTGGCGTGACTATTCAAGAAAAACTTGAGCCAAGCCAGATAACTATGGAAGGAGGAAAGAACTAGTGAGAGAAGGTCAATATTGACACTATGGAGCTGAACAAGAGGATTCTAGATAATCATACAAGCCAAAAAATATAGGCAAGTAAGAAAACGACCAAAGTTGACTTGACAAGACAAATTCTTGAAAGGAAATGAAACGACAAACTCACACTGATCCCCGGTGGAGTCACCAATTTTTTGGGAAGGTAAATCCTCTCTATAGACAGAGACGATCCATCTAGCCCTAGAGTGGGTCTAGCAACAAAGGGACAAGCTAAAGCGTAGGTTCCTAATTAATGAATGAAAAGGAAAAGGTAGATCAACCTACCTGGAGTCCAACACTATCGTCGCTGTAGTGGTGGTGGCCTCTTGATCTCTATCTCAATGGGTCACAATCCTTCTAGAACAATTCTCCTTTACCTACACGAATATCAGAAAACAAGAGCAGTATACAAAACAATGATTTCATTCATAATCAAATAACCAGTGAAGGAGGGTTAAGTACGTTGCATCAAATAAAACACATTAATGCAAGATGGGAACTAGACAATAGTCATGTATATATACAAATAGAAGAAAGAGTTACAACTGGAGCCTTGACGTCGCAGCCTCCTTCAGCGAGGTTCAATCGAAGCGCGTCTCGAAGTGTCGTCGGTGAATTTGGACGGGGTGGGGACACAAGCCTAAGCACTCTCAAAAAATGTCTCTTTCTATTCTATCTTCCTAGCAAAAAGTTCAGGAATTCTCTTCAGTGTTTCAGCTATAATATGTTCAGCCATAATGTTCAGCTATAATGTTCAGCTAGCATATCAATGGGAGATAGCTTTATTTATAGAGGGAGCGGAAGAGGTTGGGATCCCTACAATGGTCGAAGGGAGGCCTTATCTCTTGGGAGGTTTCCCCAAAAGGTGCAACAAGAGGCCAAAGGAGGAGGGTCGTGGTTATTTAGTCGAACCACTCTAGATGACTCACTCATGAAGTTTTTAGGATAGAAAAATTCACCTCTATATTTAAAACAAATTCCATAAACAAGTTGGCGCGGGTAGCTCACAGGGATAGAGCGCCAATGGGTGTGGGGCCCACTGTTAATCTTCCTCATTGGCGCGAGGAAATAATAGTCTACTAGCGCTAAGGCATAAACATGTGTTTCTGATGGTTTTAGGGAATTGTCAACAGAAGGAATGTTTTCCTCATGGAAAGGGATGCAATGATGGTCTTTGCAAGGCATGAAACTTTGTTTTAGTCACAGAAATGATCCTCCAATGTGCAAGACAGGGATTGCATGGATAGTGACAAAATGTTGTGTAAAAAAAGGTCCACAAAATTTACATCCATAATACCCTTTTGTTACAATCCCTGCGAAATTGTTGTATACAATATGAATGGAACGTAAAGGATATCATGTAGATCAGAACAACTAAAAAAAATTAAATATTTTGTGCATCTAAACTCAATTTTAAATCTGCATGAACCTGTAAATTTGTTTACATTAATTTTATTCAGTTGATTGACATGGATTAAAAAAAAAAAAATTAACTAGATAATAAAAATATAAATAAAATTTAAAGTAATTACGTCTAGAGATGGATAGGGAGAAGTCTGTGATGGAATTTGACAAATATTATGGAATGAGCTGGAATTTTAAGAATTGTCCATTTGATATAATTATGAGATTTTCTCCCTGAATTTGAGAAAAATTAACAATAAGTTTTGGTGTACATACCTAAAAGTAATTTCATCACCTTAAAAATGGATTTATTGTTATTGGTGCTACTGTACTATTAACTGCACTGGTGTGTTTTAGTTATTGCGTATCGCTGGAGTTTCATCAACTAACACACCAGTGTTGTTAGTTAACAAACACACCGAATATCTAGAAAGAAGAAAATAATAATAATAATAATAATAATAAAATACATGCAACTTTATTTTTTTGAAGTGAAAAAAAGCGGTAAATTGAAAAATGGGTGGCAAATTATTTTCGGAAATCTAATTTCATAAAAAAGTTCTTTAAATAGTAAAAACTACTCATTATTTCATTATTTTTGCAAAAATTTTCAGGGAGGGATTTGTATGAGAGACATAACTGGAGCAAGCGAGCACGAGAACACTGAGGAGCAGCAAAATACTTTCGAACAACAACACTATTCATAGAATCAAAATTTGAAACATTTTGTGATTCGCACAAAAATCTTGTAGTATAGTAAAACTGTTAAATTTTACTGTAATAATTGTTTTTTTACAGTCTCTATTGGATTTAATACATGCACAGTAAAAAAAATTAAATTTTACTCCGCATTTAAAAAAAATAAATCCATTTTTTACGTTAAACCCTTGCTTCTTCTTGTTTATGTGACTTCACAATTAGGGCTTTTCATTTTTTGTTTATAGGGTTTGTATTAATATATATATATATATATATATATATATATATATATAGGCATATGATATCTAACCCGCGTGACCACTTGAAGAGTCAGATCCCAATCCATGTCGACCCTTGCATGATTTAAAAAAAAACAGATGTTTTTAATCAATGCGCACTTTTTAAAATAGCACACAGGTGCGCTATTGTAGTATAGTGCAATGGGCGCATACCGACAAAAAAAAATGTTGATAAAGAAAGTTTTTTATTAATTTATGTTTGTGATAATCGGTGCACCGGTTAACATATAATGCACCATGTCTCCTTTTTGACAAAGAGCACCATACAGTGTTTCTACTGTATTGGCAGTGCATTTATAAGAACCTACCGCACTGCGTTCGGTTCATACTTTGAGAAAGGCACACCATTTTCTTGATTTTTTTTTTCCTGAAAAGTATGTGATTTATTTATAAAATATATTAATGAATTGTATGATATAGGTTTCATATTGATAAAGAAATAGTTGAAAAGAGTTCAAGTAACAAAAATATTTATAACACATCGAGAAAAGAAAAAGAGGCAAGTTCCTTGTAAATTATTTAGAAAAATTATTACTTTTGAACTATATGTAAGTTTAACTAATATGTCTTATTTAGTGTGTATCATGCAGATCCACAAAATGACGAAGTTTGATAAGATTATTTCTGATCTAAGACCAGAAGAGCGTAAAATCTTGATGGAAATATTGGAGAAGGATGAATCAGGTGAATAAAAAAAATACTATCGATCCAATATGAGTTTATTTTTTGAATTTTCATTAATAATATAGTAAAAAATATTAGATAAAATGTTTCAAACAATCTATTAATTCACATATGTTTAATTTTGTATAGGTACTAACATCGAAGAAAAGGAATGTTCTAAGAAAAGAAAAAAAATAGAACATGCAAATGAAAATGAATTGCTCCTTAGCTCATCTGGAGTGGTGCTGGAGGTCACTTAACGAAAGGGGGGAATTTTTTTAGAAAAATTTGAGGGATCCAGTGGAACAAATGTATAGAATTTCTGTCTACTTACAATACAAAAATCAATCCAATGATTCCAAGAACCAAATTTTATTTAAATTACAAGATGAGTTTCCAGAGAATTGGTCAATGAGACATGCCAAACTTTTAATAGCAAAAACATACAACAAAAAAAAGGAAGGAATGAAAAAATAATATTCCTTTAAATGTTTCTCTATAATTATATATATATATATATATATATATATATATACAAAGCAATCATTTATAAATATCAGTTTTGTAATATTTACCTTTCATATATCAATATAAAAATTAAATAGTTTATTATCATGTTACATTTTCAGGAAGGTTATGAAAACCTCAAAGGATGAATGAGTCGATATAATAAATATGCCAGTATGAATGTCCAAAAAGGTGTACAAGGAGATGGTCAAAGAAATGGACATAATTGCATCGCACGAGGAGCCATCTTAACAACAACGTGCTTCAAATGTAATATGTAATCATTTAATTTTTCGGTTAGGTACAATAAATAAAAAATTTATCATTAAATATTAATTTTCAAGTATTTTGTTGCAGAAAAGAAAATAAAATGGAACCCATTCAACACATAAAATAGGATGACAAGGAAGAAAAGGGTTGATATCAATGTTTGTGAGTAATTGTTACTTCCTTATAACAAATTAACTAGATTTCATTTTTGTATATTTTAAGTTGTTTTATAAAAATAATCATTGAATGTCTTCAAATAGGTGTTAACATACAAATAATGTAGGTTTTAACCCTGCACAGAAATTATCTGCAAATGAATCTTAAAAACATAAAATAAACAATAGCAAGAGCATAAAATATAAAATAGATATAACAGAGATTTTTCCCCTGGATCCCAAATCGGGACAACCAAATTGATTTTTCATTATATTCCTTTTAGTGTTACAACACATATATATACATGCCGAAGCATACATAAACCCCAACCCATTAACCCTGGATTAGAACATAACCATAGTTCCCTTGACCGGATCTACAAAATACCAGGGGCCGAAAACCATCATGCCCCAAAACCATGTGCAAACCCATGCACAAAACCATGGGCGGATCCGCCCACCGAAAAATAAGGACCAAATTTTTTTTCCCGAGGCGCTGTCTCCTGGACCCAAAATAGGAGTTTTCGCCCCTGTGACCCCCTATCGCGCTCGTTAATAACACATACACGGCCACTATCACCTCCGTGACCCCCCCACGCATGACTAGTCGTGGAAATAATATAACACATATCCAACATTCTCCCACTTTTTCTTTTCTTTCTGCAGGGGGCCACAGGAAAGTTGAGTCATTACCCCATCTTTGCAATGCCCATTGTTTCTCTACACCAAGAGAACTTCTAAGTGCTCACAGACTTTGTCAATGCATCTATAACATTCTTCAAAGTGTCCACCTTTACCAACAACACCCTTTTATCCTCAACCATATATCTCACAAAGTGATATTGAACATCAATGTGCTTTGTGTTTGAATGATAAGCAAGGTCCTTACCCAAGAAAATTTCACTTTGGCTATCACAATCTATCCTTATAGCTTGCTGCACCAACCCCATACTTGAACACAATCTCTGCAACCAAACTGATTCCTTGCCTGCATGAGTGGCTGCCATGTATTTTTCCTTTGTAGTTAAAAGTGCCACTACAAACTGTCTTTTACTCATCTAACTGACTGCACCTCCAAATAGGTTAGACACATACCCACTTGTAGATATTCTTTGGTCCAGATCTCCAGCCCAATCTGCATCAACAAAAACATGAATGTCCAACACTCTTTCTAATCCTCATCTTCCTTGGTAGCACAAGCCATAATCACTAGTGCCACGCAAATATCTGAAAACCCGCTTCACTGTTATCCAATGCTCCTTCCCTGGGTTTGACATAAACCTGCTCAATACTACCACTACATGTGTAATGTCTAGTCTAGTACATACCATTGCATACATCAGGCTACCCACTACAATTGCATATGGAACACAGGACATATCATCCTCTTCTTCTTGTGTCTTGGGACACTGTTCAACAGACAACTTTACACCTACATGAATTAGAACATTCACCAGTTTATTATCCTGCACATTGAACCTCTGCAATATAGTCTTGACATACTTCCTTTAGTTTAACTAGAGCTTCCTCTTTACCTGATCTCTCTTAATTTCCATGCCCAAAATATAGTTTGCAGCACCAAGATCCTTCATGTCGAATTTGGAGAACAGTTGGGTATTCAAATCTTGGATAATTTCTTTGTCAATTCCAATCAACAACATATCATCCACATACAAGACCAAATAAATAACACTATCACCAATTAATTTAAAATAGACACAGTGATCCTCCTTGCTTTTGGTGATGTCAAGTCCCCATATATAGGTATCAAATTTCTGATACCACATCCTTGGTGACTATTCTAACCCATACAAAAACTTCTTTAACCTACATACCAGTTCTTTCTTCCCCTTCACCATAAAACCTTCAGGTTGTTTCATGTAGATCTCCTCTTATAGATCCCCATGAAGAAATGTTGTCCTCACATCCATCTGTTCTACCTCAAAATCAAATGCAGTAGCAACAAATAAAAGTAATCTAATAGAAGTAACTTTGGCAACAGGAGAAAAAATATCACCAAAATCAATTCCTGGCACTTGGGATTAGCCTTTTTCTACCAACCAAGCTTTGTATTTCTCCACCTTGCCTTCTACATTCATCTTCTTCTTAAACACCCATTTTCTCTCGATGGGATTACTTCCAGCCTACAACTCCACCAGATCCCATGCCTCATTTTCATGCAAGAATTCCATTTCATCAACCATGGTGTCCTTCGAGAGTTTTCCATCCTCTGAATCTACTACCTCTCGGATGGTTTTAGGATCATCATCAGTTATAGTTAAAGAAAACTTTGAATAGAAAGTAGATGGACTATACATTTCTGGTTGCCTTCTTTCCTGAACTTAAATTCTCACAACTGGAGTTTGTGGCTCTTCCTCTTCTGAGTCTTCTTCTGTTGTAGAGTTTGATTCATCCTCCTTTAGCTCAAACTCTATCTTCTCAGGTTCCTTTGGTAGGATTTCATGTTTAACAATATATTTCACCTCTCTAAATACCACATCTCAGTTGTACACAACCTTCCTTATTTCTGGGTTCCAAAGCTTGTAACTCTTTAAACCATACTTATACCCAATAAAGATGCACCTTTCGAATTTATTATCCAACTTGCTCCTTTTCTGCTTTGGAACATGTACATATGCATCACATCCAAATACCCTCATATGTGAAAGAGAGGGTTTCTTACCAGTCCATACCTCATGTGGAGTCTTTTCCTCCAACGCTGCTGAAGGTGATCTGTTAGCCAAGTAACATGCAGTCTCCACTACCTCTGCCCAGAATTCTTGTCCTAACCCGGTACCACTGAGCATGCTTCTTGCCTTTTCCATCAACATTTTGTTCATTCTTTCTACAACTCCATTTTGCTGAGATGTGTATGGAGTAGTTTCTGCCATGCTATACCGCACTTCTTACAAAACTCTTTAAATTCCTTCTTTCATAACTCCCCACCATTATCTGTCCTCAGCACCTTTATCTTCTTCTCTGTTTGGTTTTCCACCAGAGCCTTAAATTCTTTAAATCTGTCAAATACTTCAGATTTCTTCCTCAAGAAATATATCTGTGTATTCTTTGAGGAGTCATCTATGAAAGAAACGTAGTACACAGACTTACCCAGTGATGGAACTGACACAATTCCAAACACATCACTATGCACAAGCTCTAATATCCTGTTCGCCCTGTTAGCACCAGAAGGAAAACTCACCCAATTCTTCTTCCCATATACGCAATGTTCATAGAAATCGAAATCTAGAGAGATATTAGACATACCTTCTACCATACCATTTCCATGTAGTATCTGAAGGCCCTTCTCTCCAATATGTCCAAGATTTTGATGCCATAGCATGGTCTTTTCTCCAAAGACTACTAGGCTTTCTGCTCCACTTTCAGGAACCACAGAATTGTTGCACCCATCAATAACAGTGCTGCCCTAAAGCTTGTACAAAGTTACAATTTGGACTCCCCGCATTAATACCAGTGCTCCCTAAACCATCTTATAGGTATCTTTCTCGAACACTATTTTTACACCTGTATCATCCATCTTGCTTACAGAAATCAGATTTTTGGCTAATGCAGGAATGTGCAGAATGCCAAGAAGTATTCTAATCCTTCCACCTTACAGATTCAGCCTAAATTTTCCACGTTCGATGATTCTGGCCTTCCTATCATCCCCTAGGAAGACATCACCGCCATCATATTTCTCATACTCGCAGAACCACTCCCTATGGGGAGTGAAGTGAAAGGATGCACCCAAGTCAGTCAACCATGACTCATGATCTACATGTGTATTTGAAGAAGAAGCCAACTACACATCCCCACATTCGTCTGAGGTGGTTTTTTCGTCTACAGAAGGAGCATCATCAGATCCATTTCCTTTCTTAGGAGCTTTAGATCTGCAGTCCTTTTTGTAGTGCCCTTCCTTTTCGCATTTCCAGCACACCTTTAAAAACTTTCCAGGAGATTTAGATCTCCCTCTAGATTTAGATCTCCCATTCGAAACCTTATTCTTGTTTCTATTCTGGGATCTTCGTCGTATAGATAAGGAATACCCATTCTGACCCTCCATACTTCTCCGTATCATTTCCTCCAACAGTAAGGCTGAGACAATGTCATCAAAATTCAAGGTAGTTGTATTGCTACCTATTGCAATAACCAGGCTGTCCCACGAGTCTAGTAGAGAACAAAACAAACTAATGCAATTATCTTCATTTGAGATTTTAATATAAAAAAGATGACAGCTGACTTACCACAGTATTGAAGGCGTTCATATTCTCTGTCACCAAGTCTCCATCCTTCATCCTCAGGTTATACAGTTTTTTCTGCAGGAACAATTTATTCACCAGAGACTTAGATTGGTAGAAAGTCCCTGGCTTTTCCAACAAGGTCTTCGTCGTAGCTTCCCCAGATACATTCAAAAGTACTAAATCTGAGACACATAACCATATTGTGCTCTTTGTCTTCTGATCTAGCTTCTTCTAGTCTTCATTTGACATTGCCGTTGGTTTACTACCCAGATCTACCACGATCGACTGATCTTTATCCACCAACAAATCCTCCATCTTGAGCTTCCACAACTCAAAACAATGACCATTAAATTTCTTGATCTATATCTTCCTGCCGCTCGCCATCTTCTTTCACCGCAAGAATTGATCCTGCAGATCTCCCATTGAACAGGGTCTACCTCAGGCTTGAGAAAAAAACCCCTCAGTAGCAAAGGCGTCCCCTTGAAGCCAAAACTACTCTGATACCAAATGTAGGTTTTAACCCTGTACATAAATTATCTGCAAACAAATCTTAGAAACAGAAAATAAACAATAGTGAGAGCATAAAACATAAAACATATATACACAGAGATTTTTCCCCTAGATCTCAAATCAGGACGACTAGCTTGATTTTTCATTATATTCCTTTTAGTGTTACAACACATATATATACATTCCAAAGAATACATAAACCCCAATTCATTAACCCTAAATTTGAACATAACCGGAGTTCCCTTGACTAGATCTACAAAATACCAGGGGCCGAAAACCATCATGCCCCAAAACCATGTGCAAACCCATGCACAAAACCATGGGTGGGTCCGCCCATCGAAAAATAAGGACCAAATTTTTTTTCCCCGGGCGCTGCCCCAGACCTTGAATAGGGGGGGCTTCCACCCCCCCCTGCGATGCCCCTGCTGCACCTGGTGCAATGTACATGGGGGGCTATTTCCCCCCTTGTGACCCCCCCGCGCATGACTAGTCGTGGAAAGAATATAACACATACCCAACAAAGAAGAACCATCAGAAAAATTAATTGACATTGGGTTAAATATGGGTTGTCAGTATATGTTGGCATATCAGAAATTAATTGTGGAATTTGTAAGAATTTATCTTGTTTTACTTAGCTCCATCTATAATTAATAGAACAAAAACATCTTTTATATTAAATCTATGATTTTTTATGGGGTATAAAACTTTCAGGAAACAAAGTATAGAACTATGCCAACAAATGAATTGTTGAGAGATGGCATGAAATTGGTTTTGAAAGAATGCATATAGTTCATGAGTCAATGCTTGCTATGGTACATTTTTTTTCAATTTACATTGATGTATATTATTTAATATTGCAATTTTCATTATTCTCACAAATGTATATACGCTCATTAAACTTTACTTTTATGTTTGTAGATGGAACTTAAAAAAGAAGAAAACAATCATCACAATGAACGAAACATTCCTCCAAATAACCCAGGTCATGGAAGTAGCTCGAGCAATGACATCAGTTCCAACGAAGAATGATGATCAATATGTTTGGATATGAAAGCAAGACGTTGTATTTTTTTGAAATATTTGTCTGTGAAATCAGACATTTTGTTTAATGTAATTGACATAGTGTCCTAATTTAAAGAGAAAGGGATACCAATAATTGTCCCATTTTGTATGACAAAGAGTGTATTATTCATATATATTTATATATAATAAAATACGCTTTAATTTATTTTATTGCGTTATCCATTGTCGCTATGAAATGTTACACCATTAATTAAATATATGGATGATTAAATATTATAATGAAGAGATTCGAAATATGATGATATGATATAAAAATTTATCAAAACATCACATTCAAATGCACTAATAGAAATTTGATTGATATGAATAATGTTATCAAATATGTGTCGACTTTTGATGAATAATGAGTTTAAAAAAATCGCAATAATTGCACTGTGAGAGGTTGATGTTTCTAAAAAATACAAAATGAACACCAGTGTATGTTAGTTACTGTGCACTGGTGCATTTGTATGATATGTCACACTGGTGCATTTTTATGACCTATGGGCACCACACAAATACCAATACCGATTAAAATGCTCGATGCGCTTTATCAACGACTACCATCCGAGCAGTTTGATAGGTGTTGCATGCACCAGTACTTTTTGCCTTTAATGCGTCAATTTGTTTTTATAACTTAAAGAACCTATGAATTTTAACACGTAAACGGCCCTGTGCATTTTTAAACCTTAATAGCCTAGTGGGTGCACCTTCCATTGGCTCGGTGCGTCTTGCTAGGTGAGACGCACCGGGATGTTTCTTAATGCCCCAAGGCGTTTGAAATTTATTTTTCATCCCAGTGCTTAGTATGTTTATAGCACCGGTGCATACATGGTAAAATGCACTGGTGCGTTCACACATGATGCACGCACATATGAGAAAAACATCACTAAAAACCTCTGGCCGCCCAGTTTTTTGTAGTTGTGTTGAAGTTCCATTAGAAGCTCCACCAATACCTCTATTATCAAAAACATATGTTGTAGCAAATGTTTTTTTTGACAATTTTGGCCAATTTTATAACACTAAAAACCTCCTTTATGACCTCCGTTAGAGGGTATTTTCCTTGTAGTGATGGAACTTTTGGCAGATGTGCTGAAAGTACTCAATGAAGTTGTTTTCCATGTCAAATTTGGACTAGACATGAGCTGAATCTTCCTGAGTAGCTGGAAATGGTATGGCCACATCAATGGGACATATTAGTTGGAATCGCAACCCCACCTGAATAGGTATGTGGCCATTTGAGCTATGGAGAGCTTTGTTGTAGCTGTGTTGGACATAGGGAAGGAATTTATCCCATGTGTGTGGATTTTTTGAGTTGTACATGCGTAGAATGTGTACGATCATCATATTTACGACCTCTGTTTGGCCATCAGTTTGGAGGTGGAAAGCGATGGAATTAGTGAGCTTGGTATCCAACATCAACCAGAGACGACCAAAATGTACTTATTTTGGGGGTGGAAAGCGATGGAATTAGTGAGCTTGGTATCCATCATCAACCAGAGACGACCAAAATGTACTTAGGAACCTACGGTCCTGATATGAGAGAATGGACTATGGGATCCCAACGTGTACCCACACTCGTTCAAATAAGAGGTTAGCGATAGCTTCTACTGTGATACTCTTCTCCCAGGCCGCTAGAATGGCCATCTTATAGAATATGTCGATGACCACAAAAACACAGTCGTTGCCATGATTGGTAGAACAAAGGCTCGAAATGTTATCCATGGAGATGTATCTCCAAGGTTGACTAGGAGTAGGCACCAGAGTATATAGGCCTTTCTTATTGATGGTCGGTTTGGAAATGGTGCAGGTATTAAAGGATATGATGTACTTCCAAACATCTTATCGAAGGTTCGGCAGCACTACCATTGTTTTCTCTACCATGAAATGTCCAATGATCCAAATCTAGTGTGCTTCCCAAATCATATTGGAATGCTCACCTGAAGGAACACAGAGGTGTCCTAAGTGGCATAATAGTGTATCCTAGAGGTGAAACTTTGGAACTTTCTTTCCTTCCATGAGCTTCTGGTATGTGTTGCAGAATTCTGGATCTCTCTTTTAAATATGTGGCTACCACGAAGTCTCATGCCCACAAGAGTCTAGCATAATGGTAAGCACCATGATAGGTGGTCGACTAATGCAATATGCAACATTGTTGGTGCTGACCTTCTTGTACTTAATGTTCAAATGGAATTTTTGCATACATGTGTACCTGATGGTGATCATTCTACAACTTCCCTTGTGTCTATATGAACTTCACAGGTTGGTGGTCTGTGTGGTTGATTTTTTCCTTCCCTAAAATGTAATGTTTCCATTATCGTGAGGCAAACACAATGGAATACATCTCTTTTTCATAGGTGGGATAATTTTGGATAGTGTTTGAAAGTGTCTCACCATCATATTCCACTAGACACCCCTGCTGAGTAAGAACTACACCAATAGCATAGTTAGAGGCATATGTATCAATCTCAAATGGTTGTTGCGGGTCTAGTAATGTGAGCACTGGTGCATAACAGAGGTGATGAGTCAACTCAATGAATGAATTCTATTGGGATTTGGAACAAAAGTACTTTTTTTTCACTCCTCCCTTGGTTACTTGACTTAAAGGCCAAGTGATATGAGAGAACCCCAACATGAACCTGCGGTAGAAGTTGGAAAGTTCTAGAAAGTTGTGGAGCTCTATTAGAGTGGTTGGGGTTGGCCAATACTGAATGACTTGTATCTTGGCTAGGTCCAAATGCACACCCATATCATTAATGATGTACCCTAGATATTGAACCTGGGTTATACCAAAAGTTCATTTCTCCAAATTGGCACACAACTTGTGTTGTCGCAGGGTTTGGAGGACCTGGAAAATATGGGAGAGGTCTCGTTTTCAACTTTGGCTGTAGATTATAACGTCATCTAGATATACCACCATGAATGAGTTGGTGAAGGGTCGCAAGCTATCATTCATTAGCCTCATGAAGGTTACGGGGGAATTCATCAACCTGAAAGGCATGACAAGCCATTCAATAAGGCCCTCCTTGGATTTGAAGTCAATATTGCATACATCGAAGGGTTTGAGTGGTATTTGGTGATAATCGAACTTCAAATCAGTGTTGTTGAAGTATTTTTCCCCTTTGAGCTAGTCCAAAAGGTCAGAAATATGTGGGATGGGATACCTATTCTGACCAATGATCTTGTTCGGTGCTAGATAGTCAATACAGACTCACCAGGTCCCGTCCCTCTTTTGTAGAAAAGCAATCGAGCTCCCATAGGGTGATGAACTTGGACTGATGTTCCCTTTATACATCAGCTCCTAAAACTTCGTCTTGATTTCATCATTCTCCATAATATAGTGCTGATATATCTGTCCATTTGGTAGCGGTGTGCTCGGGATCATATGGATGGAGTGCTTGACCTGAAAGTGTAGAGGTACCCCTGCAGGTGAGGTGAAGATGTCCATGTATTCCTCCATGATCTTGTCCATCTATTTTTGTTGTGTGGAGGATCCCTTTCTGGAGGTTTTGGCCACAATATTCGTTTTTCGTTGAGGGCGAATCATATGGAAAATAAATTTCCTGGTCTAGGAAATGATCTTAAGGATTTTCTTCACAGTGATTAAGGAGATGAAGTTATGTGGTGCTACCTTTGGTATCCTTCATAACTTATTTCCCAAAGTAATAATAACAGTGCAAGGCCTAGACTCATACACAACATGTCTCTTCCACAAGTACATTTGGCCTAATAATACATCACAAACTTCAAGAGGACCAACATCAGACAATACCTCATATATGAAGGGATTGATGGTGTAGGGGAGGCAACACTACTAGATGACATGGAGATATCGTCCTTGGTGAAGCCACTCGATGGTGTATGGTTATGGCTATGCTATGGTCAGTAGGAGTAGTCACTTCATGACCAATACTGAAATGAGGTTCATTTGGCTCCTACTATCGAAAATGAACAAAAATGGAGAAACCTTCACCCACATCTATGGTTGGAAGAGACACTCCCGCTCCTCTGGATATCCAAGCTCATCCTTCTGGATCTAGGTGGTGGAAACAATGGCATTTGGCTCCGCATCAATATTTTTCTTCCCTTTGTCATTCCCCTTGTTGGGTTCTGACTTAGATTCAGAACATGCATATGATTAAGAAGCCTTCAATTTGCCACTAGTGACTACTTTGCTTGACACTCACTCATGTTGTGAGTGGGGATCTTATGGAACTCACACCAATTTCTTGTGTCCTTCTTTATCTTCATGGTGTTATTCTTTTCTTGCAGCTTCAAAAGGTTTTCTTGGATCGCCTCACCTTGGCTTTGTCCTTTGTTTTGTGGTTTTTGGGTGCCTTTACCTTACTTCATATTCACAGGTCCAAATTCTCGCTTCTTCCGTTTAAACTTATGCTTGATATTCACAACATATCGAAAGGAAACACCGAGCAAGGAGATGTCTAAGAACTCCATTTCATCTTGGATGTACTTATATAAGAAACTATAGTAATCGAGTATAAAATTCCCCTTAGAATCCTTGATACCGAGCTTCGTGTGAAGGGAATGAATACCATTTGTGAACTACGACACATGTGGTCTCTTCACTACCGCAACGTGGTCCACTTTATGTATTTATCTTCATATATACTGATAGGGTAATATTTTTCCTTCATGGAGTCTCGAAAATAATTCCATGTTGGTGTAGATAAAAATAGTGAGGATTCCCTCTCGTCCTTTTTCTCACATTAGGTTTCCTACCAATATTTGACATGGGGGTTGACTTTGAGAAGTGCAAACGTAATTCTTCCCCGATTGGAAAAGTCATTAAACTAAAAATATCCTTCCAACATATTTAACCATCTATCTATGGTTTTTTCATCTATCTAGCCTTCAAATATGGGAATTTCAAAATTAACTTGTACCTTAAAATGATTGACACCTCTAGAATGCTCGACAAATATGTGTTTCCTGTGGGTAGCCGTCGAAAGTTTTAGGAAAATTTATCCATTTTCATGTTCATCTCTTTCTTAAGGGCCTCCTTAAGAAATATTTTGAAAGGGTCTCCTTCTCCCTCATATTTATTTTCTTCTGCCATGGGAGGTCATTGAGGTTTGTGATGCTAATATTGAAAAGGTTCTTGAAACAAGTTCAAGCCATAACACATTCTACCCTAATATTGTTGGCGACATGGAAAGAAAAATAGAGAAAGAGTAGAACACTCTGATATAACTAATATGGATTTATGCACGAATGCAATAGAATACATATATTATTAATAAACACATATATGCAGCATCAATAAAACTTCACTTGACATTAAAATCAAAGAATTGAAATATGCTTACATACAAAATGGAAATAAACTAGCTCGGGTGATGGTAGCTTAGCTATGAGAAGAGATGTGGTGGCTACATGCCTATGAACTGTGTTAAAATGAAGCTCAGGGGCCTTTTTATTATTTAACAAAAAGGGAAACCATAAACAACCAAAACCCTAACCTGAGGAGATGGAACACCAATATTTTCTGGGCCCCATTGGGGTTAGTTGGGTAACCAACTTCCTGTGGTCGTAACTTGGTCATATTATTTTCGTTTGGCATGTATGCTACATCATTGGAAAGATATCTCTAAGTACTATAGTGTTAGCTACATGCCCCTACCTACAAATATGGGCCTACTGCAAACGTCAAAAAATTTCCATTTAGAGGCCTAAAACTTCTCTAGAAGTTCATAACCCAAAAAATTACTAAAAATAGTAAATGCTGCTATAAACAAGGAAAATGATGAAACTGACTAGAGGTATAGGTGGAATAGGATAGTGGCCACCAATATCCACCTAGATCAGGAATAGATCATCTCACCTTCCTATTTATGAAGATAAAATTGATCTATTTGATGAATTTTATTTGTATCAAAAGAGAAAACAAAATTCTTTTAGTCCTCTATACTTTTAGGATCTGGAACCTTTGGCTCAAGGAATGCTAATTGAAACTTCCCTTTCTAAGGTTCTAGTGTAGATAACAATATGATTTTTTTAGTGGAGTATTTCTTTCAAAACTTGGAATATGTAGAAGTCTTTAGTGCTTCATTCTTCTTTTTCATTTATCTGAATCTTGTAAAAAAGGTTTGTTGTATCGAAGAAGGAGAAGCAAGAGAAGCATGAACTGTTTCTTCAACTTGCTATAAATAATACCTTGGCTCTCTTAATAGAACCATTATAGTATTTTCCTATGGATTTCTTACTTCTAATGATTCTTCTTCTACATCCATTGTTTTTTTCCTTTAAAAAAATTTAAATTCTATTGATATGAAACCTAAACCTGTAGGAGAAGTACTTTCACTTATCCTTTTCAGTTATTTTTCCCTTAATATTGGAGTCTCTAGAGCTGCCTGATTGGAATTTTTTCCTCAACCTCTCACAATGTGTTTTCCTCCCATTCCTCCTGAGTAGCAAACTACTCAATCTATGGTTTTTATATGTTGGTATAAGGGGTTGAATTTTTTTCAACTCCAATGGATGAAATTACTCCCAGAGGGTTGTAAGACAAATTTAAACTCGGCTTGAATTTCATTTGTTTCAATAAATTATCAACTTTATTTTTTGCTACTCTAGTGTTAACTATAAATGGACCAACTTACGCTTTCAACCTAAATTGTGTTTTCTGATTCCTAGATAAAAAATATATTTCACCCATGTTCATCCTTTGCCTAATGAGTTCTAAATAAAAAATTCTCATAGGAATAAAAAATAGTAGCTTATATGGGGTCAACTCATAAGAATAAACTCATATTTCTGTAAATTTTTTGTAAAGATACCAATATCCTACCTTTGATTGATCACTAGGGTATAATATCCTTTTGATTGATGTGGATATCCTAGTAAATGAATAACTACTCAAAAGAAATAATGATATATGTAAAAATTGATTCACAAAATCACTAAACAAATGTTCTTCTGAATTTTTCCTGACCAAATAAGTGTAGTGGATAATAGACTACGCCCTTCCCTGTGAATCCAAGTTTTGTAGTGGAATTTTAAATATCTCTTACTGATGGTACAAGAATATATATACCAAAATTGAATGATGCTTAGGACACCCCTCAACACTAAATTTTAAAAATTGTTCATAGATAACATTTCATTAATACTGGCTAAAATAAAATTAGACTGGGGGTTTTTTTCCAGCTGAGAATAAAAAAAGAATCCTAAAATAATTTCATCCACCCATTGATCATTTTGGTACCCTAAGAGACAAAAAACCATGGAAACAACCTATCTAGGCATTTTTTGGAAAAATAATAGAAGAGTATAATGGATTGGTTTGAGGCAATTCTTAATTTTTAGGTAGAAAGGACTTAAAAATATTAACTCACTACTGAAAGGTAATTTTATGATAGATCACCATTAGGGAATCAACTAAGAAATAATGAAGAGAATCCTGAAGGCTTATCTACAAATATTGGAAAATTGAGTTAGAGAGTATGGAAATTAAAATCTCATTGTTTTGGGAAACTATGGCTCTTTGAATCAGTAGGTAGTGGATTTCACACCAGGTAACAAATTATGGGAACCGATGGGTTTAATGGAATCAAAATTGGGGAAACATGGACTCGAAAAAATAAAATTCATCACTGGCATCCTCGAATTTATTAAATTCCCAATTATGAAGCTGATAAAGATAAAATTGACACTAGGTCTCTGTAATTTCAAACTGGGTATCAACAAGGGGAAATTCATCTAAATAGGATACATGAGATAAAATTGGGCTTTCAACAGTTATCTTAGATTTCCATTTTTGAATTTTCATTTGGAAAATAAAATAGCAGAGGATGTTTAAAATAAAATACATGGTGAATTTGTTATTGGTAATGCTGGTTAATTTATGAAATTTTTTGATTTAGTGTCACTATGTGCTCTGAATAAGAATGGCAGGATGAAGAACAATACGCTTGGTATAATTCTATTTCTTTTTATCAACTGGTTTTAAATTGTTTTTGTTTGAATATTTATTATTGGTGCGTCCACAATTAATAACTTGAACTTTGGCAGGATATAATTTAATAATAAGCGGTTAAATCGTTAAATTATCAGGCGATATGGTAGAGGATAGATTTTCTAGACTATTTTCGGTGGCCTAAATAGTGGGAGTAATGTGATTAAGCGATATATGGAGGAGGGCGTCCCAAAATCTTTGGGTAACTGACACGTCACATCAGAGGTAAACATAATATTGTTTTGTGGACCCCCTTCCTTTCATTAACCATTGGGAGTGCGAAGGGGGTCTCGCAATATTTCAATGATCATTGATGTGAGTGGGGTTGATCAAAAACATTTGAAGCAACCCAAACTTTAATATCTTCGATGAAAATTTTATTGAAATAAAAAACAATTATTTAAATGTGGTATTTTTGTGCCAAAATAAATATTAAAGAGACATTTAATCTAGAACACTTTTATTACAAATTGCATAAGGAAATTAAATATATATATATATATATCTTGAAATCTATGAATTTTAAAATATAGCTACATAGAAAAGAATAAGTTACGACATTGACTCCATCTCGGGATTGCTTCAAGCCATGCATTAGGTCATCGAGAAGCCTTGACTATATTGCAAAATTATTAAGTGGTAATTTCCTAATTAATAGGGTCTTAGTTAGCCCAGGAATGCAGAAGCAAGGTTTGTCACACAAAGGCAAGTAAGTGGTTAAATATTGGAACAAACTTTCTTAGATTAGAGTAGGATCAAAGTGAGATAGTGAACAGAGTACAAAGGTATCTCAGGAAGAGAAATATCACTGTATTGTTTCATGTTCTTGAATTTATGAAATATAAATATAGTGGGGTTTTTAGCTGAGGCTTTCCCCAGATACATCTTGTGTTGTGCGATTGATAAATCTTTCTCTTACTTGTTTATGTAATTATGCAACCAAAATTGGTTTCTGCAATTTATAGAATTGGTTCAATATTTTTTTTTAGTACATTACAAGATTAGTTGAATCTATTTAGATATTTATACATGGTATCAGAGGAGGAATCACAATATAAGAGAAGAACTCAATTTTTTTTTGAATAGGTACATCGAATTTGTAGATTTATTCTTTAGGACCAACAACAGATCAAGATACCTTTCACTAGTTTGAGACTTGAATATTCCCTTGAGGGAAATTAAAATTACATAGCATAAAAGGATAGGATAGAGGAAGTGTTAGAGGAAAATGGACTGACGAAATTCATAAAAAATGATATTCCCCAGCTCGCAACAGCAGATGCTCAACTTCTTGATGCATGGAAGAAGAATGTAGAAAAGGTGAGAAGGATATTGTTATAAGGAGTTAGATATAATATTTTCTTGAACCTCCATAGAAAGGAAAATCCATTTGTAATTTGGAAAGCTTTATAAGATCATTTTTAGAATAAAAGAGACCACAAGAAGCCACCGCTGAAGGAAAAGCTTAGAAAAGTGAAGACGAAGAAGGGAAAAATGATTCCAAAATACTTGAAGTACTTCACTCAATGTCGATATGAGCTTGTAAGTGTTGGGGTAGCAGTTTCCCAGGATTATTTGGTGAGCCTAACACTTCTAGGCATTCCCAAGGTTGGCATAGATACTAGGAATCAGTGAATGGGAAGGATAAGCTACAAGTGTGAGAGTGATTATGGTTCAACTTGGTACAAGAAGTGATTCAAAAGAACACCAAAGATGGATCTTCATCAAATACTGATAATGAGGAGAAATATTATTTGGCTGGAAAGGCAAAGAAAGGGAAAGGGAAGGCATTCCATTCCAAATCAAATCCCAGTCAGGTGGGCAAGAAGCAAGACTTGTCAAAGGTAAAATATTTTCATTGTCATGATCTTGGACACTATGCTCAAAAGTGTCGGCACAAGAAGACCAACAAGAAGACCCCAGGAAGAGCGGCAGGTGAAGCACTTGCTTCACAGTTTAAGTTGCATTTCACCCTCATCACATGCATGTTGTCATCAGTGATGGGTTCTATGTGGTACTTAGATAGTGGAGCTTTGTTCTATATGAATAGAAACAAAGGATTCTTCAGGAGCTTGGAGGAGAAGGATCTCTAGTTGCACATCGAGATGGGAGATGACAGGAGGTATAACATTACCAGTGTAGGTAAAATTACCTTTCAGAGGGAGTTAGGTGATCCTCTCATATTAAAAGATATCATGTATGCTCTTGGTTTAAAGAAGAATTTTGTTTTTGTTTCTATGTTTGAAGACTATGGCTATGATGTGATATTCAGTGAAGGAAAGTCGTTCCTTCATCACATAGCCACGGGATTGTGAAAAAGATTGGGGTTCGAGTAAATAACCTCTAAAAATTGTTTGTAGAAGATTGTGTTGCAATGAGCATGAAAGCATAGAAGCACTATGACATTTTGGGTTAAAATCCGATGGAAGAATCCGAAAAATGGATAAAATCAGAACCACTATAGGAAATTTAATGCGTTTTTTTGTTTTTATTTAAAAATCCCAACGATCGTTGACTATGTGACATTAATTACATAGAGTAACATATTCGACAATCGTTGTCTTGTCACCGGAAAATGACCAAATTTCGGCATTAATGGCATTTTATTGTTGTGAAACATTTATCTGATAGACTAGCGTCGAATATCCGACGTGAAATTGATTTATATATATGTAGGGCCAAATACCTATTTAAAAGTTCCACATTCTTGTTATACATCCCATGCTTTTGAAATTTTATAGGCCTATTTTGAGGTTACTTTTGATTGATAATAATCACTAAAAGCCATTTGGTGAGGAAAAATGTCAGATAACATTCCTCAAGGATTGGGCCAGGGAGACGTGGGATCAACATCAGGGGCTTCGGAGGATAGAAAATATTATTTCCCTTGCAAAAAGTGCAAGTGCTTGAAGGTAAGAAAACTTTTAATAACAACAACTAAAAAGAATTGTAGAACTTATGGAAATGCTGAAGGCGGAGATGAATATCATCCATTAGTAAGTTCGTATCCATTATCAACCATTAGACCATAAGAGACTTCTTCTTTATATTTATTATACATGCCATAAGAGACTTGGTCTTTACTTAGTTCAAATATATAGTCAATTGCACAAGTGACAATCTTCCAAAATATTCATTTTGTGTTTTATGCATTGAGAAAAAATATCATCATGAGTTCTAGGTAGTTAATTTGCAATTAATATTTACGTTTGTTCATGAATATTTATGCTAGGTGGTTTGCAATCAATATTTATGCTAGGTTGTTTGGAATTAATATTTATAGTAGTTTTCAATTAATATTTATGCTAAGTAGTTTTGGCATTCATCAACGATCTCTCTTTCTCTCTCCAAAACTAACCTCCTCTCCTCATTGGTGCGCTATGTTTCTCATTTGTACAAGTTTCTACTGCTAGGATTTCATTTTTCCCTCCCTCGTAGCACTAGGTTTTATAATGTCCTTCATTCCTAGCACTAGATTTTTAAATTTTCCTTTTCATAACGCTAGATTTTTCACTTTTTTCACTTTCTAGTGCTATATTGTTTCTCATCTACCTTGTTTATAGTGCTAAGATTCCTCCTTGTTTCCTTTTCTAGCGCTAGGAATTCCAAATGTGCCCTTTTGTAGTGTTAGTCTTCCTAATTTCTCTATATTCTAGCGTTGAGTTTGTCAATTAGACTTATTTATAGGAGTAGGATTTTCAATTCGACTATTTTCTAGTAACATTGATTCTGCAATTGTACCCTTTTCTATGTAATATTCCCAAAGGGGAAAACTCAGCAACACATGCATAAAAAATGAATTTTCAGAAATATATGCTATAAAAATTGAAATCAACCCATCGATCCATTAGATATGATATTATAACATCTAAATCTAGGAGGAGATTAGAAACAAATAACATTAGGTGAGGTAAACAAGCCTCCCACAACTAGTATAGCTCAAAAACACTGAAACCCCAAAACTACTGCAACACAGAATTACTGCATAGAATTACTGCATAAAGTGACAGTGTAGTATAGTGAGGGTTTATACTCAGAAATTAAAGAGACAAATAGATCTTCTCATATATTAATCAATATTGCTTAAAAACTAAGATCTAGTCTTCTTTATACAAATCCAAGAGAACTCGAGAAGGGTTTCTAGGAATACACCCAAATACAAATGGTGATCTACAGCCCAAGGATTGAAGAGTCACTGAAAACTTAAGAACATGAAGATAGGAGGCTGAAATAATATAGATATGATGCAGATCCACTACAAGGTCTCCTCCAATGAAAGGTTTAACCCTTCAATCATAGGGAAACACTCAAACAAAGACACAAGATCCCTCACTGAAGTTGTCCCCCCAAGATAATGCAATTCCAGACTGAAATTCCATTGTAGGTGATGGAAATAGATGGGACTAATGCCAAAGATCTGAAATGTGCTCAAGAACCCTCCAAACTGATCTCCCAAGAGAAGGAACCCTTCCTCTTATGGAAAACTAGCTCAGAAAGTGGGTTTCTCAACCCTCCAATGCAACACCCTGCAACACAACACAATATTCTGTAGAAACTGAACTGTAGCTGAAGACTGAAGCTTCAAAAGAATTCTGGATGTGTGGAATGAAAGATCAGGACTGTCCCAAGAGGCCTCTCAAGGAAAGAGATGGAATTCCTGAATAGGAATCCCTAGTGCTAAACAACACTAGCAGTCTTAGCTAAATAGTTAGAGAGAAAAATTCTAAACAAACATATCAAAATATAATTCATAAGATAACCACATATGGCTACCATCCTCTTCCTTAAAAAAAATGTGAGCCTTCTAACCTTGGGTCCCACTCATTAGGGTTTCCTCCATCACGTAGTCAATCTCCCTCCAAAACTATGTTGTACCTTCATCAATGCCATTCCTCCATAACGACGTTGTTTGATTTGGTCAAGGTTGACCCCTTCAACCTGCTCCAACCATTTTTACACCTGAGGTTCTTCAATCTAGCTCTTATATAGATGTCTAAACTAATCCATATTCATAGTGAGCTGCCTTTATTAGTAATCCACTCCTCTCACATTAGTGTAGTTGGCTTGGTCAAACTTGACTTTGTCCACATCCATTAGTCCTTGTTCACACATGGGAGTGCTAGATCCAGTTATTATCATGATCCCTTTTCACCTCAAGAGGGATTTTATGCTTATTCAAGATAGGTATGGGTCTTCTTCCCCATTTATTCATCTAACTAGGTGTTGAAAGCAAAATCAATATTCCTATTAGCTGCATGCTAATTTAGGAATATTACATTCCTCCCCTCCCAGATGTTGCTTATCCTCAAGAAACTGCAAGGATAGAATTGAAGAGCCTCTTTTCCTCCTCCTATAGCATCCTCATATGATAAATTCCTCCAAGGAACAAGATGCTCTCTCATCAATACATCTCCAAGTTTCCCCTCCCAAGTATGCAAGCTAGCTTTTGGTGAGCATCCCAAATAGTTGTCATCATGTAGAAGTAAAACACCAATGGAGGAAACAATGTGCTGTCTAGAGGCCTTCTTGAGGCATGAGATCTGGTATATGTTGGGATCTATCATCCCCATGTGAATCTCCCATCCCCAAGCTATCATCCATACAAAATGAGCCACCCTCCAAGATGGTAATTCATGAAAAATCTCCTCCACCTTTGGCTCCTAAAATGTCGGTGGGCTCAATAACTGACCTTGGTAGACAAGATAGCCTACCCCACATTGTCTCTCTCTCCACTTATGATAAGTGTAGAGTAGTTGCTGATCTTGGGCTGCAATAATGTTGCCCTCAAGTGGCAAGGAGAAGACTGGAACTGCAAATATCTTCTCCATGGAATCCTGAATCATGCTAGCCCAATCCATCCCATAAAAAATGAATGTCACATCATCACCATATGGAATCCAAATCAGAAAAATGTTGGAGGTTATGTGCAATTTTAGATGATATCAATGATTTCTCAAGTGGATACAGTGCAGTCTTTACAACTGATGTTTTAGAACATCACGTGGCAAGTGGTCCTCCAACAAGTTACTAGATGTGCATGTTTTCTCATCTACTATGAGGTAGTAAATAGCATTATATACCAGCTGAGCATAATAAGAACAACAACACACTTTCCCAAGGTTAAGAAAGGAAGGATTATCTCCATCACAAATGTTGGTCCTAGAATGACCATGAAATACAAAATTAATCTTGCCCTCTTATGGAGAAATGCACTGTACATAGATGGTGAGAAAATGAAAATACTTTCTGAAATGATCAATAAGTGAAAAAATACATCTCTTACCATGCATAGTGAGTAGGCCAGAAGTGAGGTCCATAGATGAGTCCTCCCATGAGAATCTCCTCATAAAAGTCTGCAAAATGAAAGGATGCATACTCCCCTTGGAACACTCCATCAATAGGAACATACTCCCAAGTGACAACGCTGTTGGCCTTAGTGATAAGGCTCTTGTCACTCCATGACTTCCTTCTTTGACCTGCCATATGCCAAAGTCATCCACCATCATGTTGCTATGTATGGAAATCTTCCTCTCATATGGAACTACCTCTTTATCCTCCAATGTTGAAGGGTAGCCTCTTTGCACTTTGATTGTGCCATTCCTTTCTCCGGAAATATCATAATAACTATGGGAAAAATTATGCCCATACTATCCCAAGAGTAGCCAAAGCAAAAATAACTCTTGCTACTCCCTCACACCTCCATCATACCAATCATGAGGTGAGGATATTATGATTGACATGAATAATGTCACATCAACATAGTACATGTAACCTCCTTGCTACCAAATGATGCAAGTGTCCTACCAAGTTTCCTCCACCATCATACCCTTCGAAGAAGCATATGTTATATAATGGCCAAACTCTTTCAAGAGTAGCCAACACAGCCATGCCTCCTACTGTCCTATGTCATAGATATGCAAGTGGCTCACCAACCTCTTTCTCACCATCCACACCCATTCATCCAAATAAGGGTGTCTCCCACCATGCTCCATCTTGGTACTCCTCCAATGGAGAATACCATCCTCCCAAATTAGATTTCTACCTTTTAATTTCATGGGATGTTGAAATGAAACCTCTTGGAGGTCTCCTAAAAAAGACCCCACACCAATGACCATGTTGAATCCACAAGTATCCAAGTATGATGAAGACAAAACCTCCTCATAGGCCTGTACAATGCTCATCCCAACAGATCTATCACAATGATGAAAAACAAAGTGTCTCTCATTGATCATCTGCTCATCCAATTTCATACAAGTGTAACGGTAATAATAATTCTCTAATGATAGTTGGGCCCCCAACTCCTCACTTCTGGTTAATGACATCGCTGTTAATCTCCTCAATGGTGTATTTTTTGTCTCATGCTCGAGCTCAATGTTAAACATAGAGTTCTGCATTGGATTTTTTAGGAAAAAGCTCATCCTATCCTCCACAAGTCCACACCCCAACCTCAAGTGTTGTGTGTAGCTCAATAATGATACATTAGAATGATTGCTTATCCCTCCCTTGAAAAAATCAAGGCTACATAGCGCAATGAAATTTTGCTGCTCCAAATCAACAATATCTGTTGACCCTTGGTTACGCAAAAGCACATTTCCACAACCCTCCATAAGATTTGCTGAAATAATAGAAAATGGAAATTCATGCATACCTTGGTGAAGCTTAGGAACATATTGTATGGCTACAAGGGTTCCTCCTTCTAATGTGTTGGCTTCCCCAACTGTTGAGCATGATGGCTACTCCTCCATAGTTATGTTAGCACTGGTACAAGTATCCTCAAGTGGTGGTGAAGGCTCCACCCCCTATGATTTCTTCTTGTCAAATATTTTGATCACCCTTTGAGTGGAATCTGCAAAATTAGTCACTCTTGCATGATCCAAATGGCTGAACCACCAACTGCTAGCTTTACCCTCAAGCTGCAATGCTACAATCTCAACAACCTCTCTTTCTACCACTGAATGTAGTAGGAAGAATGCATCTAGCTTAATCACCCAAGTCTTTGTTGTACATGTGTATGATCCATCAAAAGTAGAAAATAAAAATATTTTTCCCCTCATTCTCCTATTGCTGCCAGGCCTCCTTTCTTCTTCAAGTTGAATAATCCGAGGAAGATTTCAAGTCTTCTTGAAAGCTCTAGGTTGAGACTTGTATTATGCAAGGTATCCACTCAGAATCTCATGTTCCAAGTGCCCTCCATCTCCATGCCTCTTGTCTTCTTCCTCAAAAGGAAAGGGTAAGGTGTAATGCTTTGGAGCTTTCTGCACCATTGGTTCCTTATTTTGAGAATAGGAAGTACATGGACCTTCCTCTTCTTGAAACCCTCTAGAAGTTTCATTTCATCTCTTCTCTTTCATTTGATTAACCTCCCTAGAGAGGTTATTCATAGATCTGAAAAGTGATGAGACCAAGCTCATTCCTTCCACCATTTTAGATCTCTTCTTATTCTTATAACATAACGGCTAAAGACTCACAGGCTAAGCCAATATTATGCTCTGATACCACTGTAATATTCCCAAATGGGAAAACTCAGCAACACATGCATAAAAAATGCATTTTCAGAAATATATGCTATAAAAATCAAAATCAAAACTTGGATCCATTAGATCTAATATTATAACATCTAAATCCAAGAGGAGATTAGAGAAAAATCACATTAGGCGAGGTAAACAAGCCTCCCACACCTAGTATAGCTCAAAAATACTGAAACCCAAAAACTACTGCAACACATAATTACTGCATAAAGTGACAATGTAGTATAATGAGGGTTTATACTCAGAAATTAAGAAGAAAAATAGATCTACTCATATATTAATCAATATTTCTCAAAAACTGAGATATAGTCTCCTTTATACAAATCCAAGAGAACCCGGGAAGGGTTTCTAGGAATACACCCAAATACAAATGGTGATCTACAGATGAAGGAATGAAGAGTCACTAAAAACTGAAGAAAATGAAGATAGGAGGCTAAAATAATATAGATCTGATGTAGATCCATTACAAGGCCTCCTCCAATGAAAGGTTGAACCCTTCAATCACAGGGAAACACTCAAACAGAGCCACAATATCCCTCACTGAAGCTGTCCTCCCAAGATAACACAATTCCAGAATGAAATTATGTTGTAGGTGATGGAAATAGATTGGCCTGATGCCAAATATCTGAAATATTCTCAAGAACCCTCCAAACTGATCTCCCAAGAGAAGGAATCCTTCCTCCTATGGAGAACTATCTCAGAAAGTGGGTTTCTCAACCCTCCACTGCAACATCCTGCAACACAATGCAATATTCTGTAGGAAATGCAATGTAGATGAAGACTGAAGCTTGGCCAGAATGTCGGATGTGTGGAATGAAATATCAAGACTCTCCCAAGTGGCCTCTCAAGGAAAGAGATGGAATTCCTAAACATGAATACCTTGTGCTAAAAAACTCCAACAATTTTAGCTAAACAACTAAAGAGAAAAAGTCTAAACATACATATCAAAATATTATTCATAAACTAACCACATATGGCTGCCATCCTCTTCCTTATGAAAAATGTGAGCCTTCTCACCTTGGGTCCCACTCATTAGGGTTTCCTCCATCACATAATCAATCTCCCTCCAAAATTGCGTTGTACCTTCATCAATGCCACTCCTCCATAACAACACTGTTTGATTTGGTAAAGGTTGACCCCTTCAACCTGCTCCAGCCCTTTTTACACCTAAGGGTCTTCAATCCAGCTCTTATATAGTTGTCTAAACTAATCCATATTCATATTGAGCTGCCTTTATTGATGATCCACTCCTCTCACATTAGTGTTGTTGACTTGGTCAAACTTGACTTCGTCCACATCCATTAGTCCTTGTTCACACATGGGAGTGCTAGATCTAGTTATTATCATGATCCATTTTCACATCAAGAGGGATTTTATGCCTATTCAAGATAAGTATGGGTCTTCTTTCCCATTTATTCATCTAGCTAGGTGCTAAAAGGAAAATCAATATTCCTATTAGTTGCATGCTAACTTAGGAATATTACATTCTAGTGCTAGGAGTCTCAAAAAGTCCTCATTCCAACATTGATGAGTTTCAAATTTGTTCCTTTTTCTAGTGCTAAGTTTTCAAATTTTCATCCTTTTGACCTTTTTCCATATTTTCCTTCATCCTTTTTCTCCTGAATTGGTTACAAAGGGACAATTTCCTTAGGACATTAAAAATGAATATTCAAATGCAAACATATAATTAAAAACAAGAGAATAGTGGAATAAGAAAGAAATAGCCCATCATATAAATAACATTTAACCATGTATGAGTTATTTAATATGAATTTATATGAATATTTGTGAAATGTTTAATTGATATATTACAAATCATCTAACAAGGATGAATTCTTCATATGTATTTTTCAATCAAACATGAAGATAACATAGATATGAAATAAACAAATAAGAATCACATATACATAAGAGATTAATACATTCTTTAACACACCATACTCTCAGAAACTCTGGTACAGAATGGGTTTGTACTTCTCCAATGATTTTTCATTAATAACTCAAATTTACACAATCACAACAATTTTTTTGTCCAAAATTACTCAAAATATGAACCCCTATTACATCATAAAAGAAGGTATATATACAATCTTATACTCCTTGAGTCATTTTTAGAAATTACAGTAAAATATAAATAAAAACAACTTTTTCTATAATCTAGGATCTTTGATCATAGAGATAGCATATCCAATCAATTTGTTCAGGAATTACTGGGATCATATATCCTTGAATAAGTTCTAGTGTCGAATAAAACTAACACCCTTTGAATCTATTTATTCCTGGCCTCTCTCTTTGAAAATCTCCTTAGTAAACTGCTTTTCCCAATCACTTTCTTCTTAACCTCATTCTTTGGAAAAATATTATCTGAATTTACAATCAAATCCCTTATGATTTGATTATCTTCTTCTGCATTGCTAGACCTTTTCTCTTTCTACTCAATGCTCCACATGATTTAGGTAATATCAAAATCTTGATCACTGCTAGATGCTACTTCAAAAATAGATTATATCTCTTCCATATATTTCTCAGGCTAAAATTACTTTTTATATTTCACTGGGTGTAACTCTTTTACTTCAATATTTTTCCTCTTACCCTTAAGCTCTACTTTATTTTCTACTTTCAAATCCATGCCAATTTTTTCCATTTTTGACAAATTACTTGTGAATTCAATCTTTAATTCGTAAAAGGAATGAATCAAAAGAAATATCTCAGCCAAAAATATAGACTCTCAACCGCCAATTTTATCTGCAATCATAAATGAAAAGAACTGTAATGATAAACTCCCTCTCCCATAGATTGTGCGACATGTGTGACTGCATTTATTCTCTTGTAACACGTGCAAGGTCACCTCCAAATATTTGACCAATATATTTCCCATGAGTAAGCCTCAAATCCTTGATAGGTAGTTATTCTATGCTCATGTGCCAAAAACTTCACCCTCGAGAAATTGTTGCAAGATATGAATCTGAAACATTCCACTTATCTACAAATATGGAAAAAAAATTCCAGATAGATGATCAAGGAAAATATACTACCAAAATTTCTCTGTTAATTGCATCTAATTCTGCATAGAAAGTATATGTAACTAGTGATAAAACAAAAATCACCATTCTAACTTCATATACAAGGAAAATATCTTCTTTCAGGATTTTAATTATTTCCTCTCCCTTCACATTTGTACTGATTTGATTTATGGCTGATATATCATTTCTTTTAGCTAGAAACATCATATGATATTCAATTTCTAGAATCAACAAACCCTATAAATTCTAAAACCTTGGAATAAATAGCAGAAACTTCTCTCTGGAGATTATTTTAAAACCTTATATTCTTGCTTTCATGATTTTTTTTTTCAATGAAAGATCCTTCATCATCTGATTTTTGATGATATACTTTATTGCTTGGGATATCATTTCTTCTCTGTCATCTATCCATACAAAAGTCAATTGGGAATTTTTTCTTGAATTGAAATAATTGATAGCATTTTGAGCCTTTGATGGTTTATCTCCAAACATCTGTTGAAAATTAAAAATATGGGTTAAAAGAGTATAAGCCAATTCTCTTTCATCATCCACTTGTACAAAATAATATTTAATCTTTTTAATTTATGAAATGATACGACCCCAGATCAAAATTTTTCTTCTATCAAACTCTTCTTTGTTAATTTCAATTGTTGTTGTAGAAAATATTTCTCACTTATACTCTGCTCCAAAGCTTTAACTTTCTCTTGAATCTCCTAATTAACTTTATCTATATCAGACTGCAACTTTTTAATCTTCTCATCCTCTACTGAAAGATTCTTTAAATCTGAAATCAAAGAAGAGTTGGCTTTAGATTGATCTACTTGCTCTTTAGTTGTTTTCAATTGAAAAACTTCAACATTCAAGTTTAATGTTTCTTGATTTAAAACATCTATTTCTTCCTGCAAATCCAACAACTCCTAAGTCTGAGGAAGATCAGTCTCAACAATCTTCAATTTCCTCTTCAAATCCTGAATAATCTAATATTTATCCTCCAACAATTTTTTTTATGCTTGATTTTCACTAGACTTCCCTTCTCTTGCTATCAAAACTACTTCTAATGTAATATTCCTAAATTAGTATGCAACTAATAGGAATATAAATTTTTCTTTTAACACCTAGTTAGATGAATAAATGGGGAAGGAGACCCATACTTATCTTGAATAAGCATAAAACCCCTCTTGATGGGAAAATGGATCATTATAATAATTGGATCTTGCACTCTCATGTCTGAACAAGGAATAATGGATGTGGACAAAGTCAAGTTTGACCAAATAACCAACACTAATGTGGGAGGAGTGGATCATCAATAAGACAGCTCATTATGAATATGGATTAGTTTATACAACTATCTAAGAGCTGGATTGAAGAATATTAGGTGTGCAAAGGGCTGGAGCAGGTTGAAGACGTCAACCTTGACCAAATCAAACAACGTTGTTATGGAGGAGTGGCATTGATGAAGGTACAACATAGTTTTGGAGGAAGATTGATTGTGTGATGGTGGAAACCCTAATGAGTGGGACCCAAGGTGAGAAGGCTCAAATTTTTTATAAGGAGGAGGATGGCATCCATATGGGGTTAGCTTACGAATCATATTTTGATATGTCTGTTTAGGCTTTTGCTCTCTTCAACTGTTTAGCTAAGATTGCTGGCGCTGTTTAGCAAAAGGATTTCCTGTTTAGGAAATTCCATATATTTCCTTGAGAGGCCTCTTGGGAGAGTCCTAATCTTTCATTCGACACATCCAAAATTCTGGCCAAGCTTCAGTCCTCAGCTACAGTGCAGTTTCTGTAGAATATTGTGTTGTGTTGCAGGGTGTTGTAGTGGAGGGTTGAGAAACCCACTTTCTGAGCTAGTTTTTCATAGGAGGGGGGATTCCTTCTCTTGTGAGATCAGTTTGGAGAGTTCTTGAGCTCATTTCAGATATTTGGTATCACTCCAATCTATTTCCATCACCTACAGCGTAACTTCAGTTAGGAATTGCATTATTTTGGAGGGCAACTTCAGTGAGGGATCTTGTGGCTCTGTTTGAGGGTTTTCCAATGATTGAAGGGATCAACATTTCATTGGAGGAGACCTTGGAGTGGATCTACATTATATATATATATATTATATCAGCCTCCTATCTTCATGTGCTTAAGTTTGCAGTGATTCTTCAGTCCTTGGGCTATAGATCACCATTTGTATTGGGTGTATTCCTAGAAACCCGTCTTAGGTTCTCTTGGATTTGTATAGAGGAGACTAGATCTCAACTTTTGAGAAATATTGTTTAATATATGAGAAGATATATTTGTCTCTAAAATTTCTGAGTATAAACCCTCATTAGACTGCGTTGTCTCTTTATGCAGTAATTTTATGTTGCAGTAGTTTTGGGGTTTCAGTGTTTTTGGGCCATACTAGATGTGGGAGGCTTATTTACCTCACCTAATATGATTTGTTTCTAATATCCTCTTAGATTCAGGTGTTATAATGTCATATCTAATGGATCCAAGGGATTATTTTGATTTTTATAACATATATTTCTAAAAATGAATTTTTTTATGCATGTGTTGTTGAGTTTTCCCATTTTGGGAAATTACAATGGTATCAGAGCTCTATTATTAGCTTAGCCTGTGTGCTACAACCATTATTCTATAAGAAGAAGAAGAGAAGGAGAAGAGATCTAGAATGGTGGGAATAATGAGCTTGGTCTCATCGATTTTGAGATCTATGAAGAACCTCTCCAAGGAGGCTAAGCAGATGAAAGAGAAGAGATGCAATGAAAATTTGGAGGGTTTCAAGAAAAGGAAGGACCATGTACTTGCTATTCTCAAAAGAAAGAAACAATGTTGTAGCAATCTCCAAAGCATTACACCTTTCCCTTTCCTTTTGAGGTAGAAGACAAGAGGCATGGAAATGGAGGGCACTTGGACCATGAGATCCTGAGTGGATACCTTGCAAAATACAAGTTTTAACCGAGAACTTTCAAGGAGACTCTAGCTCTTCCTCATTTTATTCATCTTGAAGAAGAAAGGAGGTCCTACAACAATAGGAGAATGAGGGGCAATTGATTTATATTATCTACTTTTGATGGATCATCCACATGTACAACAAAGGCTTGGGTGATGAAGCTAGATGCATTCTTCCTACTACATCCATTGATAGAAAGAGAGGTTGTTGAGACTGCAGCGTTGCACCTTGAGGGTAAAGCAATAACTTGGTGGTTCAACCATTTGAGTCATGCAAGAGTGACTAATTTTTTAGATTTCACTCAAAGGGTGATCAAAAGATTTGATAAGAAGAAATAAGAGGGGGAGGAGCCTTCACCACCACTTGAGAAGACTTGTACCAGTGCTGACATAACTTTGGAGGAGCAGCCATCATCCTCAGCATTTAGGGGAGCCAACACATTGGAAGGAGGAACACTTGTGGCCATAGAAGATGTTCCCAATCTTCACCAAGGTATGCATGAATTTCTACTTTTTGTTATTTCAACAAATATTATGGAGGGTTATGGAAATCTGCCTTTGC